>JBBPDA010000145.1:19684332-19709411 GCA_037974385.1 Arnoldichthys spilopterus
CAGACTGTTTGTTAAAAAAACCTGTTACTTTGAGCAACTGCATTCTTTTAGTTTCATTGGCCCCTGCTGCTGGAGCCAGAAGGCTCTTTAGTGGTGGCAGCTATTGTTAGCGTCCTTGTAAGAGCTCCACTGAGCTTGCAATAACATTTGAAGTGCTTGAGACAAAAGTCACTTTTCTAAGAGGAGTGCAGGAGCCAGTGCAGAGGACATCATACCTCTCTACCTAGCAAGCACTCACTCAGGGGATTAGAAATGTTCTTTTATTTTATAAAGGATTTCTTGGTCAACCATTAGAAAAATAGAGAAGGCAATTTCTATGTTTAGTTCCTTATATTAACAGGCAAGTGTGAACTAAGAGCTTTGTTTCTAATGTAAAATGTAAAATAATGATACCAGTATATTAAAATATAAAAACTTTTTTTTCTTTTCAGTGTAACAAACATTGTAAACACTGGACAACAATACAAACACTGGATCGACACTGGGCAGATATTTTAACAAAATTTTAGAAATGTTGGGACATTATGTAAAATGCAATAAAAACAAAAAAAGAAGTTTTCTACTAATGTCTTCTAATGCTTTGGCTGACCACCTTGATTGAGTGTAAACATAAACAAATCTAAATTTGATGCCTGCAACACACATTTCAAATTTTTGGAAATGGCTAAATTAGGAGCGAAAGTTTTACTATTTTGACACATTCCACAATAATCACCTGTATTGGTATTGACAAGTGATGGTATTATGATTGAGTATAAAAGGAGGATCCAGTGGAACCTGTCTTTGCAAGCAAAGGTGACTCAATGCTTTTTGCCAAATTTTGTGAGAAAAGTTTCAGTCAGTTTAAAAAAAACATTTCTCAATGCAAGACTGCAAAGAATTGAGGTCTGTCACTATCTATATTACATAATATGGTGAAAACATTCAGGGAATCTGGAGAAATCTCAGTCTGTGTAGAATAAAGCCAAATCCAGTGTTGAATATGTGTGACTTTTGAGATTTGCATATTTAGGATATTTGGGATTTTAGGGAGTTTATGGTTATGTCTGTTTCTTGAAAGTCAACAAGATAATTTCAACTAGACAATGCCAGGCCTCATTCTGCATGTGTTTCAGCAACCAGATAACAGAAATTCCAAAACTGCAACAATTAGTATCTTCAGTTCCCAGACAATGAAAACGTGTAATAAAGGAAAGATGGTAACATGGTGGTAAGCATGACTATTTCACAACATTACTGAGTGGGCTGCAGACATCACATTTTGAATTTGTTTCTATTTACAAAATACATTTAAGTCGGTCAGTGAAAATTTTTCACTTTTTTCAATTAAATAAAGGTTCAAATGATCGAACACAGATCACAGATACTTGTTTTTACTTCATTTTACATCACCCAATTCTAAAAAGTATGTCAAAAATAATAATAACAATAGTGAAATAAAGGTAATATTTTTATATTTATTATAACATTAGGAGTCTAGTAACTGTCCATGCATTTCTGAATACAAGATTATTGCACAAACAGTTTTGATTTCATGAGCAGCTTTTTTATGTTTTAAGGGTTCAAAAACATGTCAGCTTGGCTTGTCATAAAAACAGAATGTGTCTGTAATATTTTTTGAATGTCAACAAAACATATTTTAGCAGATGAATGTTTGCTTTTAGCTGAAAAAGAAAAAAAGTAAGTGAAAACCTGCATTGGGAATGATTTTTTTTCAAGCAACACAAACAGCATGGAGAGTACAGTGTCTTGAAAAGGCTACAGCTATTCTAGAAGGAAAGTGCTTAAACTACTGTATTTGGCAAAGAAATGTGTTGTGTCTTGCAAAGAAATGTGATCTCTCTCTCAACAGTTCAGATGGAAAAACAATTACACTGATAAAATAAAAATATAAATTAATCAGAAAAACTGTAGTGCATATCATGGGGAGGTCAGGAAAGCCAAAGCTACTCAAGCTATGACATACATGAAATTATATATGGAACTATGAACCTTCTTTTTAGCAATTAACAACTTATATGACTACTTAATGTCTTCAATCTTATGTGACTAGTTTTTTGCAGGAAACACTTTTATCACTAAATACAATTTGATGTAAATGAGCTCATGGATGGCACAAAGTGCAAGTGTTTTCACCTTTTCAGTAAAGAGAGACCAGGGAATATACCTGGTGATGTATTCCTTATTGTTAAAAGGTAGTTTTCTGTCTTATTTCTGGATTTTAGGATCTACAACTCTCTCTTCCAACAGGTCATTCAAATGTTTTTAGGCAGCATTTTGAGGTAAGTGACTAAAAAGTAAAATGCCCTTAACACCCTTACACCTAAAATCCAGTACATGCCCAAATTAAATTTCCCCATTCTTGTGATATATGTGTATTCTTCTGATATATGTGTATATGTTAGTTTCATAGTAACAACAAAATAATTCGTAGGAGTAACTGAACAAAGAGATTTACAACTGAAAACTCAGCCTAGGATTCAAGTGTTTCAAATAATCTGGTTACATTAGTGATGCATGTCACTAGATATTTAAAGGATGCCCACCATCTGTTTAAATAGTCAAATACGCATATAGCCTGGCTTTCTCCTGTACCTGCTCCATAAAGCAGAAGGTTATTGATTTGCTTCAGGCTTGGCTATCATTGTCCTGCTCCTTTCAGAGACAAGTAATGAAGTCTCACTCCCTCAAGGGGGCTTACATGCGGCCAGGTATCAGAGCAAATGGCCCTCGTCGCATTCACAGCCATGTGTTATTTACCTTTGTTTGTAATGCGCTGGGCTGTTAGGAGACTGAGAGCTGGACTCTATAGACCATGTTTATGGGTTCTCGCCACACTGTGGCTAAGTGTGGATCAAGGTCATCTTGAAGCAGCAGCAGCATGATGGGCCATCAAAAGGAGCACTGAAAGAGCCCTGTCAGACACAAGAGGGCTTTATTGACTTGGGTGGCGTTCCTCAGGTAACAGTGAGGTGCGGCTGAGATGGGACGGTCTTATCTCACCCTTTCTCTTAGTCTGGAGTTACCGCTTACCTCCACTGTATAACCCCCCACAATCCTGTTTGGCCCCACATTAAATTCACACACTGCTCTGAGAAATTAGGAATGCATTGTCCATTGCAATCCTGACTGCTGTATGTTACATGAGCTTGGGATGTACATTCAAAGGTGTCAGTCCACATTATATTTATTGATAAAAACCACTTAGGGAAATTAGTGGTGAACAATTTACTTAACTGACATGCTAGCACTGATGTCATATAACTATATTAACTGTTTGTATAATTGTTGCATTTTAAAATGTATGGATACTGACAGTAAAACACACAGTTTACTTCAGAGCATGTCACTTGCTGTGTGCTTCAGACTGTTTTCTCTGATTATGCTTCCTGTTTGGTTCAAATGTCTTGGTAACTGGTTAAAAACACTTGTTTCTGCTTGATAGTCTCACAGCAGTATATATTCGGAAAATGTTGTATTACTGCATTTTATCAATATTACTCAACACTAGGAAATTATGACTTACGTAAAGCAAAATATGACTTTTCATGCATTTAAGAAACAAGAACAAGGCTGAAGAGCTTTATTAAATCTGACCCTCAGTTGGCTGTGTTGCAGCACTGGACCGGTCTGGTGAGGGTGAGCCTTGATGTGGAGGCTGATTTGAGCGGCAGCGACAGATGCCGTATGGCCGGCTGTATTCCCTGCTGAAAGGGAAGTCCCTGGGGTCTGCTGACATCTGACAGTACACCAGGGATCAGCACTGACACTCATGTCTCCTGATGCCATTGCATACTGTACATGCATACACACTTGCCCAGGCTGAAAGAAGCTCTTAAAGCTGGTGTCTCCTGTCAAGTGATTTGCATGGCTGTGCTCTATTTAGTGCACATCATAGTTTTTTTCTTCTGAATTTATAAATGGCAATGAATTTACTAATAGTTTTGTTTGGCTGGGTTCCACACAATGAGATGATTAAAAAGGAAACCGTAAGCTGTCTATTTTTGCTGAAATCATACATTTGGACTATTGAAGAACATAGTGCCGAACATTCATTTGAAAATGTCACTGACCAGGGTTATGCGTAGGCTTTTAACTTTTAATTCACTGGCAGTTTCATGCTATACCCGCCTGTTGCAGTTATTCACTTTCTGAATTACTTGGTGTTACTTGGTGTAAAATTTCCTTGAATTTTATTTAATATGTAATATTATATAAATAACAAATCACGTAAAATGCAATGAAAACATGAATCTGTTTTTTGTTAATTTCTAACAAACTTTAAATTAACCAACAAAGGTTTTAAAAGTTTTCACTGACCAACTTATGTGTTTTGTAAATAAACCAAATTTTAAAAATACAAACCAAATTTTACATCTGCAATAGAACTGGGACAAATGAACCATACATTTTCAATTGGACACAGAACTGAACTGCTGGCAGGCCAATGAAGCACATGCAATCTGTGTCTGTGAAGCTATGCTGTTGTGTGTGCAGAATGATGTCTAGGGCATTGTCTTACTGAAACAACTATGGACTATCTTAGTCACTTCAATGGTACATCAATGGTACCATCACACACGTGCACGTCACCCCTGCACCCATGTATGACTGATATTGACATTTGCACCTTTTGCTGATAAAAGTCTGGATGGTCCATTTTGTATTTGGCACAGAGAACTCTATGCTCATTTTTCCCAAGCTGAAACATGAACTCATCTGATCATAACACATGGTTCTATTGTCTTTCCGTCCATCTGAGATAAGGTCAGGCCTGGAGAAGAGGCCGGCATACTCCCAAGCCTTTGTGGCTGTATTTTTCACAGAAGCATGATGGTTTCTTATGCAGTGCCTTCTGGAGACTTGATGGTCATGCACATTCTACAGTGGTTTCTAGTTTTGCCCTACACAATTTTACGTACTGTAGATATTGAAAGACCTAAATTCTGTGCAATCCTGCACTGATATATGTACGTTTTTCAACTGATTGGCAACTCTCATAAAGTTTGGCACAAAGTGATGAGCCATGACCCCATCATTTGCTTGCAAACAGAGCCTTTGGTGGATGCGCTTTTTATACCTAGTCATGATACACTCACCTGTAAGCAGTTCACCTGCATATTGTGGAATGTTACAGAACATTGTAACTTGAGTATTCTATTAACTTTTCACTCTTAGTTTACCCCTCCAATTCAGAATTTGATTCAGAATTCAGAATTATATTCGCGAAATAATATAAAATTGTTGGTCAGCAGAAACAATTTTGGAATAGAGAATTTCCAAATTGCAGATTTTTTTTAATGCATTTGTGTATACACTGATCAGCCAAAACAATAAATCCACTGAGAAGTAAACTGAATAACATTGACTATCTAGTTATTTAGTAACAGTGGCACATCTCAGGAAGGTGGTATATAATAGGCAGCAAGTCAGTAGGGTCTGAGCCACTTTGACAAGTGCCTTATTGTGATGGCTAGATGATGAGCCAGAGCATCTCCAAATGCTAAGTACCTACCAAAAGTGATCCCAGGAAGGTCAACCAGTGGATTGATGACAGGGTCAAGGGCACCCAAGGCTCACAGGCACCCAAGGCCACACTGACGCATCTGGTAAGTGAAGGCTAGTATGTTTGGTCCAATCAAAGAAGAGCTACTGTGCTTTAAAATGTAAATGCTGGCTATTACAGAAAGGTGTCAACACACAGTGCACCACAGTCAGAGCTGTTTTAGGGGCATGAGGGGGACCTGCTCAATATTAGGGAGGTGGTCATAATGTTATGGCTGATCGGTGTATGCGTGTATGTGTGTATTTGTTTATTATTCATTTCTGTCTGTTAGATCAGCATAGTTTTAACTGAGTAAGCCAGCCAGAAGAGATCATTTTAGAAGCAAGTTGCATTGCCTGTATTTGGCCAGCTGAGGCCATGCTTTCCCCAGACTGCATAAGAGAAAAGAGCAAGCGAGGGAGTAGAGTGCACCCCCTCCCTTCCCAGCATTTGTGTTGTGTATGCTACAGACCTTTGTTAAAGACTTTTGAGTGCTCAGACATGAATAGTTGTTGAGTCATGATTGTTTTGCAATTACATTTGCTTAAATGGAATCTATATGATATTCTCTTGCTCATAAATGAAAAAGCTCCAAATTCAAACTTGTTTGCACTATTAGTAGACAATGTCCTGAGATTAACACTGAGCTGGAAAAGCTTGCTATGCTTGCTTACAATTTTGTTTTTGTCTAATTTGGTAATTGTAAGGAGAAAGGCAAACTTGTGGGGCCAGAGTAGAGGACCCCCACGCAGAATGGAGGATTGGAGACAATTTCCCTGCTGAAAGGTGGTTTACCTGCACGGGCTGGGCCAGGGGCAGCTGCATGTCATTTCTGTCCCTGCTGGCCAGGGTCTGTCAATTAAGGGAACACAGGGCAATCTGTGGCCACTGAAAGAGATCCCCTCACCCTGCTTGCTGGCGGAGAGACGGCCCTTTGTTCGCCGGCATGTCTCACATACTTTCAGAGGCCAGATAAGCCTGGGCTCCATGAAACCTGGCTTTATATTTGGCCACTGTAATGTCCCTGTGAGGGCAGAACGTAGTTAAGAAAGCACAGGCAGTGAAAAGGTAATATTCCCCCCCTCATTACGGGGTCGGCAATAAAAGCCACAGGTTAGGTGGTCCCAAAGTCTGGCTTTGAATATTTGCTGAATGATGCACTCTGCCCCCCTCACCCCCCACTCCACCCGGCTCTGTCCCTCACCTCTTTCCAGCAGTGGTGTAGAAATAAGCTGGGAAGCTAGAGGGCGGCTTGGCTGTTTCCTGAAATCGGATTAGCAGCTACTCTACACTTAGATCTGCAGGGAAAGGGGCTTTATTTGAGCCCGGCTCAAGACCACCCATCAGGTAAACAGGTACATTAATGTGGCCCTAGAGAGAGAGAGACAAGAGTCAAGGCTTGAGAGAGGGAGCTAGAAAGGAAGAGAATGACAGAAACTGAGGGAGACTTGGTTAGTGAGACAGGGTAGGCTGTATAAAGAATAATGCCCCCTCAGCCTTTTTTTCCTCAATTTCCATGTTTTATCCATGTGTAATTTGACCTTGACTTGAATTTGAGAGCAGGTGTGCTATGGCTGATTTTCTGTTTTTGGTAGGTGGTATGGAAATGACTTCAATACATTTAATTTTGTTCATTTAACTTATTTAGTAAATCCATTATTATTATTATTATTATTATTATTATTATTATTATTATCAAGCTGCTGCTGTTTTTTTATGATGTGACAGTTTTTCTTTAACTGTTATGAATGTTCAGTCTGACCAAAGCAGCGGTCAAATTACCACAGTTACCACATTAAATCACCTTTGAAAAACCCTTTCAGTTTTTTTGGGTTGTTTTTGTTGTGGTTGTGTGGGTTGTGTTGTGTGTGTTTTTTTTTTTTGGTAAATATCCTCAAGCCATTTATTTTGGTACTTTACACTTTACGCTGCATTCTCAAATCCCCCCTGTGCCATGATATCTAAAGCCGGACATGTCATGGCACTACCAAAGCATCCTCAGAAATCCCTGAGTGCTCCTGGAAATGAGTTTTTGGCAAGTTGCTTGAAGACATGCTCTTCCCTGCAAGCCACCGAGGCTTTGTTAGCATTGCTGGCCTGAGCCTGGAGCCTTCAAGACACCCATTATGCCTGACTCAGTGGGGCAGAAAGTGCGAGAGCCTTTGCTGCAGTCATGTGGCCACACTGGCATTATACACAGTTGAGTATTAGATATTTTGTGAGTCATATAAACAGAGCAGAGGGCTGTGAGGCTGCCTGGAGAAGTTTTGATAATTGGGAGTTATATAAGTGCCCAAATCCTCAGCGGAGGATTGGAGGACTTTTTTTTTCTTTCTTTCCTCCTATTGTGTATTTTTGAAAAGCCGAGAAGGCTTCACAGTGGAGGTGACAAATCCTTTGACATAAACCGTTGTGTAAAGGTTAGGGGCAAAGCAAAGTCCTCAGGAGGAAGGCTACTAATTGCTTTGTTCGATTAAGGTTTTTTTTGTGGTTGGTGTTTTACAAATGAAATGAGCGCTGATGCTCACCGCAGAGCCTCATTCAGCTCTCAGTGCTATTGTAGCCACGCTGAATGGTTTGCTTGCTGATGTTGTTGTCAACATCCAAAGACAACGTGTGTGTGCCGGTTGGGTGCCGGGCTGGGAGAATGGAGATTTTATTAATCAGTGATGGGCAAACTGCACTATGGTCAGCTGTCAGGAGGGGGATGGTGGTGGTGGGGGGCTTCCTCCAGGAAGGAGACAAAGCGTCTCTGATTTGCAAGATTCTGTTGATACAACATGGCACTTGGGAGCGTTTGGTGTTTGAAATGCAGGGATGCACAGTCCTCCCTTGTGTGTTAATGCATGAACTGTTATCAAACCTCGCTCTTGCAGTACTTTATATGTTAATGGGATTCAGACAGGAAAAGAACACAGATGTAATTCAGGGCCAACATCAGTATTTTCATAATGCGCCATTGGAGAGGGAAGCAGCTGGCAGACCTTATAAAAACTTTGCATGAAATGGTGAATAAACAGCACGTCAGTATTTAGTAGTAATGTAAGGAGAATTATTATGTGGCATTTTTCCTTTTAGTCTTACATCAAATGAATTTCAAGTAGTGGCCCAGTGTAGGTACTGCATTTGGATCATGGCTTAACTGACTTTGCTTAGTGATGTAGATAAAATGTATATTATGTATAACCTGGTGTTTTGTAAAATCACTGTCATATATAAACCTAGTAATTCAGTTTGTCCATTTTTTACAATAATAATGAATAGATCAATACAAATGGCCCAATATGACCAAATTGCTTAAGAAATAAAATAAACTATTTTTTCACTACTCTCTCAATAATAATAATAATAATAATTTTTTAAAAAAACACAGAGAGTTCTTTGAGCGATTTGGATCTCTAAAGAACCATGTTTAAAATAAAAAGATTTGTGATTGTAAAAACTTAACAGATTTATAGTAAAAATGTAAGTAAGAACACATTTCCTTCTTCTGCAAAGTTAACGTTTGAGCGATAACAATTTTTTAAAAATCACAGTAAAAATGTATTGGGATAGTTTGATTTTTTGTTACGTTTTGTTAACTCTGCTGATTATTCAGTAAAAAAGTAAACAATATAAACTATAAGTTGCCTTACAATTCACACTTGACTCACAGAGAACAAATGGAAAAAATGAAAAAAGCACTTGTCTGTCCATGTCAGCAACCAAAACAAGAGGAGCCTAATGCATGCATTCTTGTTGGCTTTCTGAAATGTTGTCCACATCCCCCTCCAGTTCTGGCTCCAATTATAAACTACATGAATTTTTCCAAAAATGAGTGAGTCCTTCTGCCCAGTGTGGATCTGTGCTCTCTGACGGTCTATCCCCCAGTCGCCCCAACTGAGCAAAAGAGAGTGAGAGAGAGAGGAAGAGAAAGAGTGAGGCAGAGAGAGATGGGGGAGCAGCTGTAAATGGGCGGCAGGCCGGGGCACTCAGGCATGACCCTGACCATGTCAGGCCGTGTGTGCTGGGGGCACAGAGCAGAGTGCCTCCAGCAGTGAGCTCCACCAAACCCACAAACAGCTGCCAGCAGACACCCTTCCATCTTTTTTAATATACAGCACACTCTGCCTGCTCATCTCTTACATAGATCTGCATCCCTGTGGTTTTGGTGTCATGAGATTCAGGCATAGCTTTAAAAAAAGTCCTCAGTTACCTAATATTGGTTTCGGCTTAAGATTTTGTTGTTATTCCAAAATAAAATGATGCCAAATATATGGATGCTTCTGTACTCTGAAAAATGAAAGTCTCAATAACTTATTTGCCAAAACACTCTAAAAGAACCACTTTTGGTTATTTAAAGTAACGTTTAAATTGTGTCTTTTTTTTAAAGAACTGCGCTGCAAGTTTGCAGATGTCTGCTTATCCAACATTTCTTTTGAAATCACATAGTAACAACCTGTGCTATTCTGGACACTAGGTGTTGGAACATCGGTGTGAGGATTTGAGTGCATTCAGTCACAAGAGCACTACTGCCATCAGGCTCTGTGATGTGCACAATTAGTTCTGGATCACAAGTAGCCCTTCAACTCATGTCTAAGGTACTAGATGAAGCTCCTTCAATCCAGAGAATTTAGCTCCACTGCACTGATCAAAGTTTCTATGTTCTTGGTATTGGTATTAAATTGATTTGACTTGTAGTGCATGCAAATGAGAGTAGTATTAGTAGTGTGTGATATACTGTGGATAATAAATGTTTGGTTTTCCTTGCAGTACATGGTGTAACAAGTCAGGGCTTAGGCTTCTCCTTGGACTGCTCTCTGTGGGTTGTTGGCCGGACTGATCTTTGCTTGGCGTGGTGTTCAGCTGCTGGAAAAGGTAGCCTGGGGCACAAGCTTCTGGTTAAGCATTTTCATGGTGGATTTGAAATCAGATTATATATGGGTTTGCTCAATTGACTTAATGGATTTTAAGGGACTAGATCCTATTAATAATGGTGAGGGGTGCCCCTGAGGCCACAGTGCTACCAGTAGTAGGCTAATCTGGCATGCAAATTAAATCCTGTCTCAGTATGCTTGTCCATTTAATGCGATCCATTACACCCCTTTTATTTGTTTAGATCTAATATTATTTCAGATACAGGCCTAAACATCCAGCCTGGTGGAAGAGTTGTTCTAACCATAATTACTTGAGAAGATGCAGAGTTTTTTCGAGGCTCAGCGTGCCTTAGGAGGAACCCTATCACACTTGAGGAGTGAGCCGTATTCATCTTCATTTCTCTTCATTTCTTTTTTAGATCCACTCTCATTTCCATGCATTCACTGCTGTCTCTTGATGGGGATTACCCAGCCACAGCCACTTAGGACTCTAATCCAAGAGAGTGCCACTGTTTGGTCTGTAACTGAGCTTATCCTGTTTTTCCCCCTTCTCTCCCTTTCTCTTTCTTCAACTAATGAGAGGGTGCTTTTCTTTACTCCTCTGCATCCTGTTTCTGTGCATCTTTGTCAGAAGCTGAAGGTACACAGCCTCACGCGTGTCACATACACTAATCGGCTTTGGCCTTAATGATGACAGAGATTATACAGTGCACAAAGCTTCGACTCATATTCTCAGGGTGGTGTCTCAGACAAGGTTCACCCACCTGAATGAGGTTTCTACAGCAGACGCGTTTCATTCTGATCAGGAATTAATGCTAAACTGGGTTCTCAGAGAAAATCCCCAGAAGTGTTGTATAAGCGATGGCACATTACATTGTTCTTAGAGACACAACTGCTTTCGAAAATACTGTTTTTTGTATCTCTCCGCTTGAAAAAGTATTTGTCACATGGCACTTGTGGCTGATTTTCTCTCTTTTTTAGAATTTCAAATGCAGAGTTAGAAAATCAACCAGCAACAGACCAGTGAATGATTAGCTCAATCAAACAACAACCAGACATGAATTAATAGATTATATGCTTAATTCTAAAGTCTGTCTGTGCTGATTTGCGACTGCTTATTTAAAAGAGTCCTTTTGAGCTGCTATTAAGATTTTTTTGTCTGGAAATCTTGTTAGATCTTTTTTTAACAAAATGACAATACTCAACCTATTGACAGATTTTAGGACACTAATTACTACATTTGTGAGGCAAAGAAAGGCTGGAATATGGAATATTTCCTGTTTTCAGATATCAACATCCGGCCAAATAAAAATAAATAACCACCTTTCAAACAAAGGTATGCTCGGGAGTGTGCACCTCATTTCAAGCACAATTAACTTGAAATGGAGTGCTGCTGGATCAATAGTCCCCAGTTGATCCAAGGGGGCTGTCACTCTATGGAAATGGCACACATATGGTAATACCCTCAGCTTAACAACAACTTAGAGGATTTACTGTTGCCGTTTTCAGACCAACATGAATAACAAACAGCCGTCCACCCCCTGGGAGCCATTTTGTTTTATTCCAGCCTCAATTAATCTTTCTGGGGGAGGATACCATTTAAGATAAATGAGGGGGGAGCTTAGAAGGCTGCATTGAGAATCTGAACAGTAAACTATGCTAATTTTGAAAATTAAAACTCAAAGAACATATTTATGTAAATGATATTCTGCTCTTTTAAGCTCTATTGTTTGTCTTGATCAGGAAAAATGGTTTGCATTGTTTTTTTCTCAACACAATCTTCTGCTTTAAGCCAGAGTGCAATATTGTGCCTGAAGTTAATTTAAGTATTTAAAGGCATTAAGTATATGCTATGTCTTAGTTTCTGACTTGCTGAAATAAACACACATCAAGCTCAGTATAGTATATAATGCATATACAAAAATAACTACATTATTAATAATTATAACATTGTTGAAATTAAGCTGTTTGTTGGCTGAGAAGATGCTAAAAGGAACTTTATTATTTTTGTGACTCTGTGGACAATTCTGCTAGCTGTGTAATGCTTGGACATCAATAGAGCTCGGTGAGGAGGGGTGAGTTAGACAGGCATTTAAAGAGCGCTGCCATCTCGGATGATGAGGGAGTTGAGGTCAGTTCCCAATTGATTTACTTCAGGTGTGGAATTGATGTAGTCAATTTACGTGAAACTTTTTCCGTTGCAATTGAGTATGTGCTTTTGGGCCTTATATTAGAATCGAGCATGGTGTGTTAAGGTGCTCTGAAATCACCTGTGCAATTGAGCTAGGTGGTGTGTATGATCAGCTGTCAGTAATTTCTGTCCTTATCATGCTGTCAATTTACTTTCAAAGTTCCAAATGTGTGTCAAAGGTGACTCAAGTTTGTGAGGATGACATACACTTGCAGCAACAAATGAAATCAGGCATACTTTGTGGAACTGAACCATGTTTTATGTGTGATCAGCTTCCAGTAATTGCTGCTCCTTGTCCTGACATTTGACTTTAAAGTTGCAGTATTTGTGTCAAAGGCAAAGTTTGTAGGGGATAATATACATTTAAAGCAATAATGGGGCAACATCTGTGTCACAATGCTGACTGACAGGCCAGGCAAAGCTGTGTGCTCTCCAACCTATTCCCTCTCAGAGTTCTACTGAGCTGCCAGGTGTGAGTGGAGAGGGAGAAAGTCTACACAGAGGCAATTCCCTGTCCCTTCTCACTGGGAGTATGTTAAACCAAATCTAAATTGCTCCTATGATTTCCTCACTCGCCTCGTATGGAAGGCGAGTGATGTTGGTAAAGAAATGAATAAATGAGAAGCAGCGCCGCTCCAGGGCCAGTTTGCCGAGCCTTTGCCTTTATCATGTAAATCAGAGAATCGGGAGTGGGTTAGAAGGACAATTCCCAAGCCGCCACTTGGGCGAAATGCAACTTTCCTGTCCTTTGAAGGCTCACAATGAGGAATTTATTTGGAAGACTCAGTTTTAATTTAAAAGGAGTCAGCAGTGACCCGAGGGAGCTGGGCTCAGTGTTCATCGTGTGTGTGTGTGTGTGCGTGTGTTTGTGTGTGCTCTCAAGGGGAAGAGCAAACCTCCACTGACTTCTCCCCTCTAACACACCACATTCTGAAGCCCAACGAGCGTGGATATGCTTGCATGTGCTACTGATACGAGTCTGTAGTTTTTTTTTCTTTTTTACAGTAGGGAATTGGCCAGGCTGTTTCTGCTTCCCAAATGAAGCAGTCCGATTCAGTTTCGCTTATTATGTTTTAAAAAACCCTCTCCCTCTCCCTGTGAGTAAAAAAGGCTCCACTAGAGGCAGTACCTTGAAATTGACAGCTGTTACCATGCTCCGATGTTTTGCACCATCTGGTGCTGATGCCAGACAACAAAAAGGGTTAATATTCTATGATGTTTTCTGTTGGCACTGCCTCCACAGCCAGTCATTCCAGGCTGATCTGTGCCAGCAGGATGCACCGTCCAATAGAAAATAAACCTCCATTAGCCTAGCGCTATAGATGGGGATGTAGTTCACCCAAAGGGTCAAACATGTTTGGGACCATGCCAAGAATAGCCCAAATTCATCTTGCTGCAGACTCCTTTTCAGCAAACTGCTGTAATATACCTTCTGGAAGTGTTAAAGAAGTAAAATAAATCATTGAGACACATTTACAAATATTACCGACATAATGTTAATATTTTTGATTGAGAAGTTGCATTGATGCGCTGAGTGCTTTGGGGATATTCGTGTGAAGTCTATAATATGATCTCTGATTGTGTTTTTATCTTCACATAGTGAGTTATTGGTGGAGGCTATTAGTCTATTATTCATTGACTACAGATGTAAATATATTGAAATAATGGGGCACCCGCTGTACATTGATAGCCTCTGGAGAGGACAGAGCCCAGTGAAATTAATAGGCCTCCTGCGGTTAAATAAGCAATGGTAAAATAATACTAAATATCCCTGAATTGTTTGACAGACAGGGTCAAAGACTCTGAACAGCGGGTAGTTATTACACGGTGCAAGAGTGCAGGGACATATTGCAGACCTAGAGTGCCACATCAAATATAACACCATTTTGGACAGTGGGGACAGAGGCTCATTTGCACCAGACCCAAAAGCTGCCATTAATTTTGGACATTTATTTGCATAAGAAAAACGCAACAGAAAAACTATACTATAAAAATATATCTAATAATATTGTATGTATATATAAAAATAAATATCATGATGTTTTATGTTTAAAGTTATAAATATGGTTTCATATATTAAAGATGGATTAGTTGTCTTCTACTGACTACTGGTATTGTTTGCTGAAAGAGTGTTTAACAAACCTGACAGGCTTGTTTTCTTGTGTTTAAAATGATTACAAAGGATCTTTACATAGTGTACTTTAACCGGTGTGAAAAGAGATATTTCAGTTTAATGGAATAGAATACTGTTATGCATATTACCCTCATTATTTTTCAGAACTGCTAATGGTATGTCAGTGTTATTGTGTAACACCAACACAGTACCACAAAAGTACAAATGAATTTGGAAGCAGAATTCTTGGAGATTTAGAGAGAGAATGTAAAATTAAAGTACACTCAACTTCATATAACATATACATCACATACGGACACTCATTTGCCCAAAGGTTTATTGTAGACAAAAAGCTAACAAATATGCCCATAAATATGTGCTTTAGCTGGAAGACAGGCTTTTTTTAACCGGTAGCTCATTTAGCATTCTGGGGAATGGTTCACAAAATGGTCCAACATATAAAGCAAACAGTGGGGGGTAAATTAGAGCTCCGAGATGAATTATCATACAATTAAAAATTCCAGACTGTGCCAAAAACAAAACACAATATGGAGCAAATTACTGCACTTTTTACTGCCTTTCTTCCCTACTAGGTTTGCTCTGCTTTTTTCAATATGCAGTTCTTATATTCCTGTGCAGTGACTATTGATTTAGGCTTAAACCTGAAGCCTGCGTGGAACTTGCGCTGTGTCCCCTTTCAGTCAGTCAACCAAAGGTGTCAGTTGATTGTATGAGATAAAGTACAGTTACATGTGTTTTGCGATGCTAGAGAGAGCATTACCCATGCTCAAATGAGCAGCCATGTTTCAGCAGTGTGCTCCCCTTTAACTTACACTCTGCATTATGTGTGTAATTCAGCATTTGAAGTGTGAAATGTGGATGAGGTGGTTCTTTCTCCATGGCTGGAGGCTTCCTCTGTAGTAATAAAGAAAGCAGCAGGTCTCAGACCACATGGTGAGATGAGACCTGTGTGTTGGTCAATAATCTATTACAGCACATTGGCCTCCACAGAGTGACAAATGCCCATCACTGAAATAGGCCTGCAAAGGTCAATACTGGTCTGGTGACCTCAGCCCTGAAAACAAATACTGGAGTGGTTTTACACTGGCAGCTTCAGTCTCTGGGGGCAAACACACAGCACACAGATAGAGAAATATGAACTCTGCTGCTCTTTACAGTGCAAGGGAAGTATTAATACATTGAGTTATAATAATTATCTCACATGTATTTGTATGCGCATTTATTGTTACTGTCTATTGTGTATTGTTTACTCTTATATACTTATATTGTCTTTTGGGTTTACAAGTTTGGCAGGGTTTGTTATGGTATGTAACTTAGCTAGTAGTATCTTAGTAGAATGACAGGTGTTCACGGGTTTAGCCCTACAGATAGAAGAACAGATATGGACTACAAGCACTATTGTTCGTCGCTCTGGATAAGAGCATCTGATAAATGATGTAAATGTAAATGTTTAAATGAATGCCCTATTCTGCATTACTGGGGAACAGTTATTTTTCTTATAGTGCAAAATAAAAAAGGAATTGTACTGTTTCTACTTGAACACTGGATGTTTAGCCCTTTAGGCCCTTGAAGTAGCACTGTCTCCACTGGATCACTTACTTTATACTTATTTTGTGCTACAGTTAGGGACAGTTTAAACAATATTGTGTACATAAGAGTTTATCTTAATAAGAGAGGAAAAGGTTTTTATTTTATAGTCACTTTGGCAAATGCACCTGTTAGTTCCTTGTGAAAAACAATAATACAAAAGAATAAACATACACTGTGGAAAACTGCTGTTAACATATTTTTTCAAAATACTTAATTTTAAGCCACTTAACTATGTACACTCACTGTCCATGTTATCAGCTCCTTCTACTTTAATGATTATTTGTAGTTTACAATTGCAGTCTGTAGTCTATCTGCTTCTCTCCATTATATATTAGCTCCCTTCACCTGGTTCATCAGTGGTCAGGAACCTCACAGGTCCATCACTGAGCAGGTATTACTTGGATGGTGGATCATTCTTAGCACAACAGTGACACTGTCATGATGTAGTGGCTTGTGTTTTTGTGTGTTTGTGTATTCTGGATTTGACAGCAGCACTGCTGGAGTTTTTAAAAACATCAGTGTCACTGGACTGAGAATAGTCCACCAGCAAAAACTATCCAGCCAACAGGGTTCTGTGGTCAGAAACTGGTCACTGATGAAACATCAGAAGGTGACTGCCTCAAACTGTGTAGCATCAGATCTATCCTCAATAACTACATCGGCAAAGTGGACCAACAGGTAAGCGGTGTTTAATAAAGTGCAAAAACTCTTATAAAACTTATAATCTATCGTATCTAATTTATCTACCAGCTAAATAAAACCAGCTCCCTGTACAGTACCTTACTTTGAAGTCTTCCTTATAACGAAAAAATCATTCCATTCTAAGATTTGTTTATTGTACAGTTGTTATTGTGTTCGCAATAACAAAGTGATTATTTGTTTTTGTGAACACATCACAACACACAGTGCACCACAACGAAATGTGACCTCTGCATTTAACCCATCCATGTAGGAGCAGTGGGCAGCTGATACACTTGGGGACGGTACCTTACTCTCAGGTACTTCAGTGATACTTGTACAAATCTGGGATTTGAACCGAAAACCTTCTGTTCACAGGGGCAACTCCCTAACCATTACACCACCTTATCATACAGTAGATCATTTTCATGTCTTCCTTATTGTGCAATAGATTTTTTCTGTCGTCCAGTAATTATTTGCAAATTCTAATCCGGTTCTGCATTGTGGGAGCTCAAGCAGTTTGTACATGAGCATAAAATCCTAAAATAAGATTTCATGTTATAATTGAGCTCAAGCACATTGATTTGTGGAAAACTTTTAATTCTGTAGAAAATTTGCACCAGGGTTTAAAATTATAACTATGATCATAATCATTACATTAGGTGTACTTGCAAAACTGTGTAACACTAGGGAAGTCTGTTGGAATGAGCAGTCATTAAAGAACTGTGTGTGACATGGTTTTGAAGAGTGAGCAGGAGCTGCAGGTGTTGCTGGATGAAGGGAAATCTTTAGGAATCAGGAGCAGGTAGAACATCCTGCCAGTCTGCCAGCTCGCTTATAGCAATCAATTTATGCCACTAATTCTAATTCACAGCCACTCAAGCATTACCCACTGCCTCGTCCCTTTCTTAAAACACTTCCCCTGGTTTCACACACCCACTCTTCTTCCAATGCCTCCCAGCCGCTCAATAAACACCATTCAACTCATCAAAAAATTCATCAGCTGACTATTATTGCTTGCTCGACAAATCATGAGGCCTTTTTGTCAGTGTTAGCATCCATTTTGCGGTTGAGAATTTTATATTCTGCAAATGTCAGTAGAGATGGAGTAGAAAGAGGAGGGAAGTGTGGTACTTATCAAATCAAAAAGCTGGTCAGCCTTATCATCTAAACACTTGGTTAAGTGGCAGTTAAACATAAGTGAAGAATCTGGGAACTTATCATATTGCAGTAGAAGTACACAGGAAGAAAACTAAAAGAATAGCGTTAGACCCTTCCATTAGGGACAATAATCTTTCTACAGACTCAGCCCAGTGTTTAAAGTTGATTTAAGTATTAATTCAGTATTAATAAAACAGCAGAGACTTAAAAATAGGAGCAATTTGAGAAAAGACTGAAACATATTGTTGCTGTCAAAACAAGAACATATACAGAAATCTTTGATTTTTGAACATCTTTGAATTGACAAACATTTGACCCTCTTTGCCCTCCAGTGCCTGCAGATCATACCAAGATCTAAAGAGCGCTCCTGGATCAAAAAAAGACTCTGGGTGCCTATAAGTCTGTCAAGGGATTTTAAAAGATCTCTAAGTACTTTGAAATAAATCATTCCACTGTAAAGATTGTCAGTCAGTTACTGGTTCAGCTATATTATCATTGGTAAGCAATATTAGCTTTTGATGCAAAAGGTGTACTTACTTTCTTCATTTTTGTTCAAGGAAATGATTAAAAGGCTGCTTTTTCTTAGTGCTTTTGTTTGTTCAAGTATATCACATTTATCTGTTGCCATTTATCATAAATATTTGCTTGTGCAAGTTTGTTAAAAAAAATTAAAAATTCTATAGTGCATACTTATATTGTCATATGACTACCTCTAAAATACTAACCCTAACCCTAGAAAACTTTTATGTATATGTGATATGTGATGTTATTCCATATGTTTCTGGGCCATTTCTACTGGTTCAGTGGCCATTCAAAGTTTATACAATGTAGAACAAAACTGACAGTTTCAGATGGTACAAAAATAAACATAACCAGTTACAGGGGTTTGATATGACAGTAACTACTAATATTTTGTGTTCTCTTCAAATGTCGTGCTTATTGCCTTATGTTACAAATGTACTGAATGAGTAACAGCTTCAGTAACATTTGAAGTGAAATGGCCAAAAAGGCTCGCAGCCAAGTTAACACTAAGCTTCAAATAGTATAAAAGCATTTTGCTTGTTTTGATTTCACCAAATGTCTTGAACATTGATTCAAAGGAAATATGTTTGTAGTTGTCGAGGCTGTGCTCTAAGTGCCCCCCAACTGTGCACAAGAGAACTTGATGCGGAACTGATTTAGAGACAGACAGATCGCAACAGGATTGCCTTTTTGGAAGACTAGGGCTTACAGAATATGTTGAAGCCAGTCACTAGTTCAATATTATCTCTACACAGTTCACAGATATAAAGATATGTCACCATTTCCAGTTAATTGAAATGGTGGCTTGCTTACCCTTTATTGAAGTATATAGGATGAAATCACTAAACACCTCACAACATGATATTATAACAATACTTCATCAACTATACATATGTATTGTAATTTATTTCTGATATTTGTGATATAATAGAATACTTTGCAGTTTATTGCTTTTGACTATGTGCCTTAAAATGCATTCTGTTTTCTCTAATAAACTTCTCACTTCAGTTTTTATTGAAGCTAAACAGAATTTTAATCAGACAAAACAACATTTAATGTCCATGCTTTGTTCTATTATACTTTCAATGGACTTAATACATGTGCAGTTTTTTAGTTAATTAATAAGGCATTTTTATTTCGGCCTCCATGTAGCAATTTCTTTTTTTTACTGAAAATAAACCACTGTTTTAACTACGCTTTCCCCCTCCCACACTTAGTATATAGTATGTTGATACAGCTCTCTTTCTATCCATCTTATTAACCCTCTACTTTATATTAAGAATCCCATTTGTTTGAGTAAAGATTTGTTTTGTCATGTGCAATTTGGGAGACAAGTTCAGCGTGCCCACCAGTATCCTCAAATGGAAATACTGCCTTTCACACTATTATGTTTATATTAATGCTGATAGTGTAAGTGACCATAATTTGTGAAATATTATTAGATGCTCCACAGAAGCAGTCTCATGTTCTCTTAGAGCCCCATTAAATTAAATTTAGATGAATGTTAATCAGCTTGTTCTCTTGCCCCACATTGTACATGTAGCACTGACATGCTGAGGTGTCAGGTACTGAGGCCAGGTTGATAATAAGGATTAATACGATGTTCGTGCTGATTTTTGCTAAAGAAAGCACCTTGTGCCTGGACTCATGCTTTGATGTGTCTGGTCTCTCTACATATTGGCAGTGTGGCTTCCATGTAATAATGATAAGAATGGACGTGAGGCATTTAAGTAGCAAATCAATAGCAAATTAAATTTTTCGGCTCTGAGGCGCACTTTCACAATCACGTGTAATTAGCCCTGACAGTCTGGCTCTGGGTGAATTAGATTGCTGCCTCTTGTCACGTTACCCCCCCCCCCCCACACACACACACACACACGTACACACCACCTCCCTTTTTTAGGTCCATTTTGGATCAAGGCATGTCAGTGGCTTATGGTGAATTACAATGGCTTACTACAAAAACAATGCCTGAGCTGTGCAAACACTGGAATCCATCAGTACTTCAAGGGCAAAATTGTGCAGCCAGTTTTGCAATGAATCTGGAAGAAGTTTGGTTTGTTATATCATAGGACATTAAAAAAAAACCATCTTAATGTCACAAAGGACTTTGCCTAAATATTAGTCCTCAGAACATCAGCATTTCAGTAAAGGATTTGCTACCCGGCTTTTCTGTACCTGTACATTTTGCCAACTTTTAGGTCTTTTAGAGGCTCAATGATCTGAAACAACAAAGTGCTCTCACATTTTTTTCACTTGACCAAGAATAACCACACATACTGTATTTTTTTCAAGGATATTGTATCAAAAGGGCAAGTCTTGAAGACTCATCCTGAAGTAGGTTAATCATAGAACACATGGCTTTTGCCTGGCGGTATGGCAGAAAATGGGCTAGCACCTGATTTAGATAAAGCATGATGACCCACAGGCACTCCTATATAATGAATTGTGTGACGACTATGTCCTCCAAAACGTGCTACTTGCTGCAGTTCATTTTTCATTTCAGTCCTCCATATGAATAAACAGGGTCTGTTTAATTTGTCATCAGCTAGCAAGGCATATGGCCCTGTGCTTTATGTGCAGGCTTACAACTTCGCATCCGCACACACATGCATATTCAAGTGCACACATTGATATGTGTATGCTCTGGAGCTCTCGTTCTCTTGCAAGTGTGCACACTCAGAAGTGCCTAGGTTAAGGTTAGGGTTGCCCCAGACGTACTTCTACACTTGTTTCCTATTTGTATCATTTGCTTTAATTAAATTGAAAAAATCACATTTTTAAAATGATCCAAATGAAATGGCAATATTTGTGTCGGTAGGTGTTAGTAACAGAATTAATCCCTTCAATCATCATTTCTGTTAATGTTAAATATTTATTTGACCTATTGAAACATTATATACATATTTTGTATGAGATTAATAAATTACAAAAAAAAAAACAAGTACCTACAAATTCCTTTAAATATGGTTTGATTACCACTAGCAAGAAACCTGTCTGAGGACCTTAACATACTCCACTGACATGAAGAGAAATAAAAAAAAAAACAATTAAGCATTGCCACCACAGTGTATATAGTGAAAAATCGAGTGCACAGTTCTTGTTCAGTTTTTAGATGTAAACCACTGGTCTCTGGTCTTCTTGGTAAAGCCATTTGGGAACATTACTTATCAGACTCTCTCTTCCTGTTCAAGCTGTAGTGTCTCTGTGCATTGTTGATCAAACAGAAATTAACTGCACATGAATGACATGGCAAAGACCCTCAGTGGACTAAAAATCTGCACACAAACTCCCTTTTAATAGACTTGCACCTCATTTGGCCTCTAAAGCCCATTGAAAGGTCCCAGAGGATGAGTTGAGGCTTCAGTCTGGAGCTCCACCACTGCAGCAGCAAGAGGAGAAAGCCTGATTAGAGTGCGCTTCCTTGCCCGAGGAGCTGCAGGGGACAATGCACAGCTTTCCCTTTCAAAACAACAGGCCATCTCGTCTGACCTCTGTCACTGCCAATGTGTATCACTGTGAGAATGACGAAAAACCACACACACACACAAACAAAAGCTGTTGTTGACAGATCTCATATTGCCTTGAGCCTCTGAGTACTGTACATTTTACTTTGCATTCACTCTCGATGATACACAACTGGATCTTCTTTTTACCTGTTAAGTGAAGATACACACACACACACACACACACACACACGCACACACACAAACACAAAAACATGAATAATGTACTTGTGTTTGAAGTTAAAATATTAGGTTAATTATTATTTAATCAATTATTCCTCTTATTAGGATTGGTTGGGAAATGTTAACCTGTATGTTCTCAGTGTAAATTTGTTGTGTATAGTATGGAGTGTCCAGGGATTTTGACCCTATACTGAGTAGCAGGAGACTGTAGCTGTTATTACTGAAGATAGCTCAGATGTAGACTCTAAGTGTCAAGTAATGTCCAGAATGTATGTAAATATCTCCTCCATCTTTAATCCAGTGAGTGATAATGATTTTCTTTTAACTGATGAATACTAGTTTAAGTTTGTCTAAATTTATGATGAGTAAAATAATGGATTAGAAACAGTAAATGGTCCTCCAATAGGAAACAGTTCAAATCAGAATGGGCTGATATCTGCTTTAAATCTGGAGTCAGCAGTTATGGAGTAAATGATGTACTGTTAAAATGTATGGAAATAATGTCCTGAAATGAGTTTCATGTGTTTACTTTGCCCACACGCTGTATAAGTTGTCTTTCAGGCAATTTGACTGTAAAGAAATTGAAATCAGCAAAAAAACTAAAAAACTTTTAAGGTGAAGGGCAAAAAAACCTTAACTTTGACAGTAAGTAGCAGCTAATATTTACAAATGATGTCAGAAAAAAGAAAGATCAGACACTGGATTTTACATCCAAGAGCAACATGATACTTGTGAGCTTACATGCACTACTACTTGAACAACTACTATTTGAAGTTTCTTGCATAAAAATATTTACATAATACATATGACAGATTCAATAGATGGCTAAATTGGTAACAGTACTGTCCCCACTGATGTGTGGCACTACAGCAAGCTTCTATGAGGCAAGCCTTGGTGAAGTGGTCATTAGAAACAAACACTCATTTGGAATGGATCGTTACTCATCTGAGTATTGCTCGCTCATGTTAATATGGAGATGACCTTCTCAGGAGGGTGCTGGCTTTTGCTAAGCTCCAAATTGTGATGCATACCAATTGCTATTTATGATATGCCACAAAATGCTTATGCATCATAGTGTCATATTCAAATTGGCGCCCATAACCTTGCAATCCCTAAAAAGTCATATGTTATGAATTTGGTTTGGTGGCATTGTTTACGCTGCATTAATCATTCAAACATGCATTTGGAAAACAAATGGCTTGTGTGCTTTTTGGAAATGATTCAAAAAGGTTGTCTTCCTCTAGCACCGCACAATACATGGCACGAAATCAGAATGCATAGGCATGGAAAAGCTGTTGTGTTGTCTTCATTGTTAAGATTTTTCTCATAAGCATCTGTACTGGGATGCAGAGCACTAGCTTGTTGTAAACCTATCTCTTATGTTGTTCTTACATAAATACAGTGTAGAAGATGTACTAGGTCAAATCTGATGGCCAAATGCATGTCTCAACTGCTAAATTAATTTATGACGTCAAGTTTGCATAAAAAAGGCAACACTAAAAGTGTTTTCCCTTCCTTCATTTTCTGAACATTATCTTTGTGCCCTGGCCATTTGTTTGGCAAACACCTCTTGTTGCTCTGTTTCTGGTATGTGGGTAGTCTTTTGAATTGAAATTATTATTGCTGACATTATGCATACTGTCAATTATGGGTGGGCTTGACCTTAGTTACCTAGTTACCAATATAGAATGCAGTTCAGTAATTGAATACAGTGGCAGGCAAGCACCCATTTCTTAGTGCGCTCAGCGGCTGAAAGAGCTATATTGTCATTGCTGTCTGTTGAATAGGTTACAGCACATCTGAATGAAGGTTATTCTTGGCTGCGACAAATAAAAGGGATGTTGGTGATTTTCATGAATCATAATGAATATGTGATGTGAACATTATTGAGAGCTTAACCAAGCACAGCCTTGGCTTCCCTCTTCTCTCATTTTGAAAGGTGATGTCGGAGGTTCTGATAAGGCAGTTAATGTACATGAAGAGCCCTTGCATAGCTCATTTATTCATTGCCTGTTTCAAAGGCATCCTTTGTCTACTCAGGGGGCCTATTGTCTCCATATTAAGTGGAGTTCTGTGGAGATTTGAACAGCATCTTGACTCCCCTAAGTTGAAGTGCGGTCGAGGTTAAGTGGTCTCCGTGCTCGCAGCACCCATCTCCACTCCGGCGTGACAGCTGGGGACTAGGCCGTTGCTATGGTTATCGCTCCCTCCGTTGCGTCGCCATGCCCCAGACTGCTCATTTGAGACAGAAGCAGTCCGTCCAGACATGAAACAACAATCAGCAGATCAGTAAACTTCCAGACAGTATGCTGTTTTTCTCACTACCCTATTTATGACTCTCTCTCATTCTCTCTCTCTCTCTCTCTCTCTCTCTCTCTCTCTCTGTCTCTTTGGCCTTTGGCTGCACTGTGCTTGCTTTGTTTTCATGCATTTGCAACTTTTAATTGCACACAAATTAAACGAGTCACATAAAAATGGAAAGTCATTTTTGGAACACTAAAAGTAAATTCCAATCATATGAGATAAGCTCCGTTCAGTTTGTATTGCTCTCTCTTACAGAGCACAGTAATGCAGATGGAAACTTTCCAATTGATAGTGAGGCCACTGATCAGGAAAATTATTTCAAAAACTCTGCCAATAACACGGCCCACGGCATTGGTCTTTATAATAGCCAAAAGGGGGGGTGTGGTGGGGTGGGGTGGGGGGTGGGGGT
>JBBPDA010000145.1:19727394-19754072 GCA_037974385.1 Arnoldichthys spilopterus
TTTCCCACTTGTGGGACTAATAAAGGTTCTCTTATCTTATCTTATCTTATCTTATCTTATCTTATCTTATCTTATCTAATCTTATCTTATAAGGTAAGACAAGGCAGCAGAACGCTTTATATAAGGAAACTCTTGGCAGATTTATTGACTAATTGCTTGCTAGGGAAAATGATTTCTGGTGTAGGGCGATTATCCTTCTGTAAAGGCTTGTGGACAGTGTCTTCTTTCAGCAGCAGAAAGCTGTAGGTGCTGCTGCGGAGGAAATAGTTTGGTGCAGGATAACAGTGACGTGTTAACAGGACTGAAATTCGCCTTAGGAAAGTCTCTTCCAGGTCTCTCTTCTAACTGAACTCAACCTGACTGTTAAATATCATTTGGTTTAGGTGAGTTGTGGTCAAAAATCCACTGAATTAATTAGTAATTCAGTGAGTTTCCTCATTGGATGTTAAACAAAGGCATTTTAGACGTAGATGGTTCTGTTGCATCTTTAAGGAAATGTTATGGATCTCTCACAGATTTTTTTTAGACAATCCAGGTATTCTATTTTATTTTTGCTGATTTGTATATGTATTCGGAGTTTTATGATAAAAAGAAATCTCAACTGATTGACAGAGGCATATATTTAAGAACTATGGGCTTGATTTAATAACAACACCCCGAACATTATGGTTATTATTGTACCAAATGAATAAAAAATACCAATATTTTTTTTTCATTGCATTTTTCTGTATGTGGCCATTAAAGGGTTAATTAGTTTGATAATGCATTTAACTAGACATCTGATATAAAACTGTCTGCTACATTTCCATGAACTCACACATGCAAACAAATGATCATTTTATTACATTTATAAATTGTATTATTATTAGATTTGATTTATTGTCTCCATGCAAAACACTGCTGACAGGAAAACGAAGGAATTATTAGTGGAGCATCAATAATTGGCCGGTGCTTTGACACAGATTGATACATTGTTACAGCCTGAACTGATACAGTAATTTTGCTGATGGTTATTATAAATAGTTTTCTGTTTGTCATAACTGTCCGTTCTTACTTTACACTGGAAGTGAATTCAGTTTCTTTCCTTTTTTTAATTGAAGTGGAACAGCAAGTTTGTCATATGAAGTAAAAAAAGCAACATGAAAAATGCAATGTGGATATGAACACAGAGCATAACAGGATGCGTATTGAACGTGAGTGATTATTCATCATTGTGAACATACCACAGCACAGTACAGTGGGCAGTGGTGGCCTAGTGGTTAGGACACTGCCTTTGAGACCTGAAGGTCTCAGGTACGAGTCCCGGCCCAGGCACTACTGAGGTACCCTTGAGCAAGGTACCGTCCCACTACACTGCTCCCCAGGCGCTGTTGGTAGCTGCCCGCTGCTCCACGTGTGCACGTGTGATGGGTTAAATGCAGAGGTTTTGCATTTCGTTGTGGTGCTTGAGTGTGTTCACAATGACAAATAGTCACTTTCATTCATTACAGTGCATGACAACAAAATGTGACCATCCGTGACCCATGACGCATCCTGTGAGTCGAATAAATGCGACCTGTGTGAGAGTTGCAGCCCCACCAAACATCAGGGTGGGAGTTGTGACCATGGTGGAACGGTTCAAGCTTATAGAGATGGCTAAACATCTGTACTCACAACTCCAGCTTCTCCATGACACAGCGTAGCCGCTGTTATCTTCTCACCATGATGGTGTCACACACTGCCCCCTGGGGGAATCCTCCAGATTTACGCAAAGTACGCGCACAAGTAAAGTCAGTACGCTGCTTCTGCAGCAGCAGATGTGCTCAGGACAATGCCACTATAAATACAACACTTTTGTGGAATGTGGTCATAAGATAAGTTTGCGATGAATAGAGCTGTTTTTACATAGGATTTAGACATAAGCAGATGAAATATAACAACAGTTGCGTATCATTGTGTTATTGGTCATTTAGTTTTGCTCAGTGTGGTATTAGGAGGTGGCCTTACAGACAAACGAACCACTTGGAGATCTCAGGTCAATTCTCCGTCAGTCAAAAGCAGCAAGTGTAAATTCCGGCATGCGAGCAGCGGCTAAAAACAAACCCTCCCTCCACCTTTAGCAGTCACCAAGCCTGTCTGTGCTGTCAGATGCAGAATCACCGTCAGCAAGCAAAGGCAAAAAGTGTAGATGGGTTAACATTTTCTACCAGACCGTCCACAGGTTCCTTACAAGTTGAGCTGGTGTGGCCCCATGAAGGCCTTTCTATCAAACAAGCAGACTTCAGTGAAGAGATCTGAGGCAGATTATACAGTGAAAAAGCCTTGAGCAATGTCATGGGTTATCGCCAAGCAGAGACAGGCTCGTTTTCCATTTCTGTCGTGTCTCTACGACTGGCACTTTTCTACAGAGAGAGAGAGAGAGAGAGAGAGAAAGAGAGAGAGAAAGAGAGAGAGAGAAAGAGAGAGAGAGAATAAGAGAGAGAATAAGAGAGAGAATAAGAGAGATAGAGAGAATAAGAGAGAGAATAAGAGAGAGAATGATAGAGAGAGAGAGAGAGAACGACAGAGGGAATGAGAGAGAGAGGGGAAAGAACCGTCAGGAAGCTGCACACTTCCTGCTGGGAGACAGTAAACAAAAAAACAGGAGTTTGTTTCACTTCAATCAGCAGTGCTCCAGTTCAGGTAAACCAGAAACAAACATCCCTTGTGTTTATCTGTTGTTGACATTTGAGTTGCCTCCCTCTTTGCAGAGTGCAGAGTGAGTGAGAGAGAGAGAGAGAGAGAGAGAAGCAAAAGCAATGTGTGCTCTGCTTCCACTGTACTTTAACTCTCTCTCTCCTCTCACACTGTCTCTCATCCTCTTTCGCTCATCCCTGTCTCCTCTCTCTCTCTCTCTCTCTCTCTCCCTCTCTCTCTCTCTCTCTCTCTTTCCCTTTCTCACAGTGCCTCCCTCCTCCCTCGTTTGTTCCCCTTTTCCAAAGTAAGCTACTTTGCTCTCTTTGCACTGAGTTTTTCAGCGACTGATGGCTCTAGTTCATTTCTGCTGAATTAATTGGTCCCTGAATGAATTCTGTTGACAGGGCAATTCATCATGTGTTTGGCCTGACAGTGACTGGGTGTTGGGGAAGGGGTAGAGGGGGGAGTGAAGAGAGGGAGAGATAGAGGGAGAGAAGGAGAGAGAGAGAGGAATGGAGAGCCAAGGGGAGGCTGGGGTTATAGACGAGAATGGGGGTTGGTTATTCTGTTCTCTCTCTCTCTCTCTCTCTCTCTCTCTCGCTGACCCTTAAAAGGCACGATGATCCTCACTACACAGACATGAGGAGTGAAAATGGGGGATTGTGTGCATGTGTGGGTGTATTTTTTTTCTCTCTCTCTCGGATGTCCAGGGTGCCCCTGGGTTACAAATAAACAAACCCCCTTAGGCTGAGTCTTTGGCAGCTTTAAGAAGATCTCTACTTGACTGGACAGTCGGGTTTTCCCTTTTAGACAACACTCTTAAAAAATAAAGGTGCCAAAAAGGATTATTGGGACCAGTGCAATAGAAGAACCATTTTATCTAAATGCTGTGGCTACTTATCAGCCTTTGTTAAAGTTCAAAGAACCTCCACAAAATGTAAATGTTCTACTTTTAAGTTCATTAATTAACCAATTAAAGTTTTTTTTTCTCCTAGAACTATACATCCAAGCTGAGAACAATTTATGGAACTTTTGAAGGTGGAGTGAATATTGGTTTTGCTGCTGCCTTCTTATGTGACGATCACGCAGAGAGGCGGATTGCATTAGCTCTTAATTACATGATGTGTCACACAATAGCCATTAGAAGCAATCATTTAGCTGCTGAAAGAAAATGAGTTTTGGCTGCCGATTGAAGTGGCCAGATTTAGCACGGACAGGGCTCCAGGTCTCAGATCATGCAGGCTTCCATAAGATTCCTGTGCTAATAATATAACTAATAAAACCTCCCCATTGTTTAGCTCAGAAGCTGAACTCTGCAGCACCTCAGCGCCACCCAAGCTGATCTTTTTGCAATGGGAAGTCAATCAGTGCTCGTTCATTAGGAAGCCCACCAACTTATGTAACTGTCTCCTGGATGGGCTCACGCAGCTCGGGTAAAAATGACCTCATAATTACAGAGCAGCCATCAGGAGATGCTTGCTGCTCCACTGACACCATGCTCCAAACAGCAGGAATGCAGGCAAAAGTGAAGACTACTTTGCCTCATCCAATTAAATACAGGCTGACTGTGAAATAGTTAATGTCTATAACACTGTGCTGTTTGCTAGAAATAAAAAATGACATATTTATATATAATGACTGGAATAAAACTTCTAAAAGAATAGAACCCTTCAGAAAGAAAACACTTTCTAATAATGGAAAAAAACCCTATGAAAATTGTAGATTTTGTGAACATTTCACTCAATTACATACAGTGTACAGATAAATGTGACATTGTTAAACAAAATTACAAGAGAAAGTTTTTATTATTTATATAATTTTTTACCATTCTATGTTAAATTTGCCATAAAATTCCTTCAGTGTTTTTTTTGTGCTTAGAAATAAACAGCTGAAAGGTCAGCTTCAACATTTGGAAAGATGGCCTTACATTATCTTCAAGCTCTCTTTGGTATGATGCAGAAATCATAGCTAAATAAATGTCTGCAATATTCCAAGACTTTAAGGCAACAAAGCAACCTTAAACCATAACATTGCTACTACCATTTCACAGCTGGTATAAGGTCATCTGCAGCCGTCTTATCCATGCCTTCTGAAAAAATGTCTTATCCATGCCACACATGCACTTTTACTGTAACCAAACATCTCAATCTTCATTATTCAAAAAGGCCTGTTCTTTGCCTATATGTTCTTTGGTAAGTCTGTAGTCTTGATCTAATATTCTTTTTGGAGAGCAATTTTTTTCTTCCATGCCTCCCATGCAGGCTAAATTTATCCAGCCTTTTTCTAGTAATAGATGTATGTTCTTTCACTTCAAACAGTTGCAAACACAGTTACCTGCCAATTCCATGATGAATGTCTATCATTCTTGGAGACTTATTTTCACATGAAACGTTCTGCTCTCAAGCTGAATTTGCTGGGGCAGCCAGTCCTGGACAAGTTGGCAGTTTGAAATCTACTTTAGTTGAAGACAAAGATTTTTCTTACAGTGGAATAATTTTTTTCAGACTTGGGCAATGATGGCCTAGTTGTTAGGAATTTGTCCATATGATCGGAGGGTCATAATGACATCACACACTTCAATAGTGAAGAGAACACCAGGCCCTAGATGTCAGATTTAAGTTAGATAGGATTCACCTCCATGTGGGTCTAATATATGGCACCAAATCTAAAACGCTTGATTCAAATTTTTTTGAAGGTGTGATAAAATAATGTATGTACTTATTGTTTCCATATGAATTATCTGATTTGTTTATTCAGTTCATAACATTGAATACAGAATGTTGTTTTTAAGTGTTGCTTTTGGAAGTTTAATCACCTTTGTGTAGATGTTGTGAATGCTGTAAAAAATAACAACAGTAAAGAATTTGAAGTGATTTGGTGCTTTAGATTGGAATTGGTGTTAACTATTGCTTTTTGGCCATTTTTTATCTTCTTATTGTTTCATTTAACAGTGTGTTTATTTGAGATAAAAATAACCAGGTATAGTGCTTACTAACATATTAAGGATTTTACGTAAAACTGGTAAATTTTTTTACAGTGAAGTTGTTGACTTACAACTGATTACAGGTCACTAATCAGCTGAAAAGCCTACAATAACATAAACCTACATTTAAGTTTAAGAACGTTTTTCACTTGTCATATCATCGTGGAGATAGAAATCCTGTATACCACAAAGCTCTGATTGTTTTAAACTATGATTTATGCACATTATTTATAACGGTAGCAGACTTAGTAAAAAAAACAGCTCTTAAATTCATTTTTCAGACATTTTTCCTCATCCCTCTCAGAAAATTTCATAATTAGCACTGTCCCTAATGAGGTGAATTTGATTGGCAGCCCTGTGTTGGCCTTTCCCCTCCACAACATCAGAAATGACAGTGATGATGATGATGAGCACATACATTGCTGACAGGACTTTACAATGAGTTCTGTCCACTGCTACTCCTCTGATATCCCTCCTCTCTCCTTTGTGACATCTCATGACAGATCAGGCTGCTTTGTCCCTGTTCAACCTTCATACCCTGGCCCCTTTTTTCACTACATTCTAAAAAGTGTCTACAGAGCTTTTACATGTACATACAACTACATGAATATGTTCACACATTATACAGATAAGGACTGATGTGATTGGGGTGATGTCACACTGGCTTGTCAACCAGTAATATATGTACTGTAATGTGATCAGGTTACTCAAGTAAAACCTGAGCTGTGTAGTGACTGATTAGTTATGTTACTGTATGTGCATCCTGAAATCTGCACTGGGGCTTATAAAAACTGCAAGTACGTCTATAGAATATGTATATTTATCTTTTGTTCTTTTAAACTATAGTCACATGTACAACACGTAGCTATAGGTGCAACATTTTAAAGGACTTAATATAGAAAATAGCTCAAATTAATTTTGTAAAAGTATTTCCATAAGATGTATTGCAGCAATGTGTCTAGTATGGAAGTCAGTCCTATACATAATTTCAAAAATTCATCATGATCATAATTAATTATATTAGAAAAACAATTTTGAAGCAAAAAGCCACTTGCTGGAAGATTCAGAGAGCTCTAAATGTTGCTACTGGAAAGAGGTCAAACAATAAATAACCATGAGAAATACTGTGCGAGTGAGAGTGTGTAGCTGTTTCTCGAAGCGCAGCAGTACAGGGCTGGGGCCTCTGACTGGGTTTGAGGAGCCTGGAGGATGACAGGTGCTTTTTGTAATGCCTTGCTGATGAGAGCCAATCAGCTGATTCTATTCGCCCCCCGCCACTGCCACCCCCCACCCCCCCACCTCCCTTGTTGTCATCTGGCATGCTAAAGTAAAGATGAGCCTGATTGACAGATGCATCCGGGTTCACAGTTTATTGGTTTCAGCAAAAGAGGCAGATATGCCAATTTAGACAGGGTAGTGACAAAAAAGTTTCCATCTAAATGGAATAATTTTACCACTGGGAATTCTCAGCTGGGGGAAGAGTGGAGACGAGGCTCTTTTTCGTTATTTTAACAAGGCCTGAATGACAAACATATACGACAGTAAGAGGCTGACAGAACAGCAGCTTTTGATGCTTCACAGGGGAGCTATGAAATAAACAATAGGCAGAGCAATTGAATTACAACTGGGTTGGATTGTCTGCTCGAGCAGGAGGAGCAAGCAGTGGTGTGCTGCAGAGGAAACCCAGCATCATTACATCTCTCTCTCTCTCTCTCTCACTCTCTCTCTCTCTCTCTCTCCTGCAGAGAACATGTTCAAATGCTTGGTACTGTATATCATATAAACTATATCATAGTCTATCAGTATATAGTTTATACTTTCATTTTGAAATCCATCAAAAACCTCTAAAATAGAAGAACTCTGCCTCAAATTAAATAACTGCCTCTGCCTCTGGTATTTCATGTTCTCCCTCATTCTCTCTTTCTTACACATACACACAATAAAAGCACTTTATGTACCAGTAACTTACAAAGAGGGATCAAGGTGGGATCGAAAGAAGCGTTTTGTCTTATTGTGCCCTTGAACCCTGAACGCTTCCATCATGAAAGGGTTAATAATAACTACCACTCACTCAGGTTGACATACAAAAAATTTATTTTTTATGTGCACAAAAAAGGAATTGGACAGAAGTGGAACAGAGCAGTGATTGAGGCCACATGGGTTTTGTTCTAGATTTTCGTCAGAAATTCATGTTATATCCATGATATATCTCCTGTATCATTTTAACAACAGGAAGAGAACCATGTCCTCTGCCGTGCTCTAATGATGTAGGTCCTTTCCGTCTGCTTCTTCTTAAAAGACATAAAATGGAACGCGATGAGTGAGAGGAAAAAATCTCTTCATTCTAAGCGGGACTGCATTTTGACCTTTTCTAACAGTATTCACCCTTTTATTCTGAATCGCTGCACACTCTGCTGCCATAAGTCTGCATTGTGTTTGCATTGTGAGTACACAATTATTGTGTGTGCATGTAGAGTGGTGTGTGTGTGTGTGTGTGTGTGTGTGTGTGTTTATGTGTGTCCATATATTAATATGAAGGATGTCTGTAAACGTCCTAGGTTTTTTTCCTTAGCAGACGCTTTAAGGTCAGCGTGGCTCAAAAACCCTTAAAACTGTTACAGGAATTACAGGATGCACTTTAAACATGGAGTAAGGGTAACTGTAAGAAACATTATCAGAGCAGTCCATAGAACCAGGCATGTAAAGTGTATTTGTTCGTTTGTACAGAATAGGCATCAATAAGAGGCCAAAGATTGATAGGAACTAGATGTTGAATTGAGCACAGTAATAAAAGAGAAATACAGAAAGCCATTTTACTTCATTTGCATAGTGACTTAAAAAATTAAGAACAAGTCAAGAAGAACTGAACCAAACGTACAACCAGCCGTACATGTAAGGGGTGTCATTTGAAACCCACAGAATAATAAATGACAGGTTTCTCTTTTTTTTTTGTTTTTTTTTTTTTGTTGTGCTTTAGTGCACAACACATAAGACACGAACGTATGTAATTCTTTTTTTTCCTTTCAAATTGCTTATGTACAAATGGAATCAGTAAATTAGTACGATACTGCAGTGGTCAGATGTAGATGATCTTATATACATAGAAGAATTGTCTTCACATTATACACAAACTCTACAAAGCAGCATTTTGTTGCAAATGACATAACATTAAGGAACGGATTACACCTTGTTCGTGTTCACTGTAATCTGTATTTGATGGACCCTTTGCATTTTGTTTAACATTACCACATACAATCAGTGTTGACTACTATTAAAACATAATACTGCTTTATTAATGCATACAGATACTGCAAATAAAATATTAAATATCAAACTAAGTCTTTGGCAAAATGTGGTAAAAATTACATTCACTTTACATTTCCCGGAGTGTGTAATGTAATGAATCTTTTTCACCTCTGACTCAAATGTCCCACCTAGATGTAGAGAAATCATGATCAACGGCACAAATGTTGTGTTACATGCAAGTCTACCTCTCAGGACCGGAGCCAGTGTTTTTACTCGCACATTGGGGTTTGGGGGGGTGTTGGTGGGGTTGTTGGGAGGAAGGTGGTAGAGATGTAGAGAGTGCATAAGCAAAATGACTTCTTCGTTATAAATTAATTTATCAGCAGTTTGCACACTGGATTTTAATACCGATCATAGGGGCGAAGTGAAATACCATAAGTCCAAGATATTTTTAATCTTGAAATTGATTAAAAAAAATTGATACTGAAAATTCACAGAGTGGAAATAAAGATTTAAAGAATTATATCAATGTATGCTACATAGTTAGCTTTTCAGATGAGTTGTATTAACTTTGCTAGCTCACTCTCTATTTTATCTATTCGCTGTCCATTCTATAGTGCAGAAAATGATCTGTGCATGATACTGCCTATGTAACGAAATGAACTGTGATTCAAACTGTGAGACTGAGAAGACTGGCATAATATTGAATGTGGAAAGCAACACACAGAGAAACCATCTTCAGTACACCCAAACACAACTATAACCTAGGAAATTCATTTCTTATCAGGCCATTTGGAATCACAGTTTCTGTGTTTATTCTTAGTAGTCAGGCTTTTACATATGATTGTGTATCACAGGAAAGAATGGATGTCTTTTGCTATCATCATGCCAGAGGCAGCAGACAACTAAACTGGTCATATTGGTAGAGGTTTAAGTGAAAGCCTTCTGCTACAGTTCTCTCCTGCTCTGTACCCCTTGCATAATTGATGTGTCCATGAGAGGTAAGACAGTGGTAATGGTAGGACATTGGCAAAGGACAATCCTAAATGCCCCAATCAATCCTTGGTCAGTGATACTAAGTACAGTATGTAAAGGAATGCATTGATGGAAAAAGCAACAAAAAAACACATCACTTTTTACTTTGTATTTTTCACACTGTTTGTCATGTTTTATATTTTATAATATATATATTTTGTATAATCTTTTCGAGTCTTTTCGAAGAATTGTTCAGTCAGTTTTTCGGCGCAGTTTTCGAAGAACGGGGGCTCTGGTGTTGATGATCAGGGGGTCGAACAAATGTGTGAGGCAAAAACCCACTGCTGTTTGATCCTCTTAATCTCAGCTTGACCCCGCGAAGCTGAAGACTGTGGAGTCACGTTCAATCCCGTTGACCTTAATGCCATTCAGACTGGTACAATATGGAGGCCACGACCATGGTGCTGCAGTTTGATTGGGTTGCCATGGTAACTAGTGGCGGTCATAGGCAGTGGCAGCAGTGGGAGGGGCGGAGCCCCTGGATGCGGCACTATAATAATAAGGGGAACCTGGAAGTTAACAGAAGAGCGGACCGTTTGAAACCACCCAGTGCACCACAGCAGAGGAACATTTAGGCCCACTCAAAAGCAGGAAAAAACTTAAGCTCACTTCAGATAAAAATCAATTAGTGTGATTTAAGCTAATAGATAAAACATATTGTAAAACAAATATAATTATAACTGCATGAAACAAGCAAATATCTGATACAAATGTACTGATATTTAAGTGTAATATATATATATATATATATATATATATATATATATAATATGACATTTTAATACTCACTTAATAATGCAGGGTTGCTGAACCGCCAAGCTTCATTGTAGGTTGTGTATTGTGGATGGGAGTAGGGATTTCCTGAAAAATCACTTCCTAAAAAATGCAAATACACCACACTCTAAGATGGGCATTAAATTACTCTTAAACAAAATAAATAAAAAAACTTTAATTCAGTTCATTTAGTTATACTTAAATATATTCTTTGGTAGAATGTTTATGTCTAAATTTTTTACTCCTTTGTAATATTGACTTGATACCAACATATATCAGCACAGACATGAGTTGCATTATTTCAGTGCACCAGCCTCCAAGTAGTTTCCCTCCTGTTCTTTAACTTAGCATTTTGGTTGAACTGAACAGCTCCAACCCTTCCCAATGTTTTGAGGGATCTGTCTTTAATATGTGCTGTTGTGCTTTTAGAGTTCACTTTCCCTGCTTTCGACAAACTTCTAAAAGCTCCCCAATGGACTCGTTCTTACTTGCGCACGCCCTCTTTATATAGCCTGGATTCGACTTTCAGGGAACAGCCGCAAGCATGTCAGTGAGCAATGCTGTTGGTCCCCCCACGTTTCTTTCTTTTATGAGACAATAAAGGCTGGGGTTTATATGAAGCTGGTGAGGAATGGCTTTTGCTTTAACAGTGTTTGGGGTCTGTCACTAAATCTTAGTCGTTCTGGGACCAGATGAATGGGAGTGCGCACTAAACCCGTGGCTGCTAGATTTAAGAGGATTTCTCAGTGTGTATGTGCATGTGTGTGACCAGTGAAAATGAATCTTTGATGAAACCATATTTGATGTACCTGTAAAGATATGTTTGCTCATCAAATGAATTCTGTCACCGAATTAGATTTACCCAACAAAAAGAGTGTTTGCAGCCCAGGGAGGCTGAATCTGGCTGAAGCACTCAACAGTGACCGTTGCAAGAATCCTTCTGTGTTTGAAGAAAAATATTTGTTTTTCAATTTTTTCCTCAAAGTGTGTTTGCTCCGATGCTACTGGGGGGTGCATTTTGTCATTGATGTTTAATACATAAAGTGTGGAAATTTTAGCCAGCCCCTTACAGTATTGTACTGTACTGAACTGCTGTGTTTGTGTGTGTGTGTTTGTGTGTGTGTGTGTGTGTGTGTGTGTGTGTGTGTGTGTGTGTGGTACACGTGCATGTGTGTGCTGTTTGGGGAGAGGGCACCAGTCTGTTGCCAGATTGCATCCTGTCCTGGTGGCTGGCAGTGAAATTCAAGCCGGGTCCCTCAGAGAGATAGTGATTTAAATATTTACAGGCCTTCCCGCCCGCTGTTTTGTGACCCTTAACTGTTTGCTGTGAACCTGAACTGCAGGTTAAGTAGAGGGGGAAAGAGATACGCTCTGCAGCACTGCAGGCTGGGGCAGAGAGAGCCCTGTTTATCGATGGTCCGTGAGAATGCTGGGGAAGGTGGGGTGTGTGTGGGGGGGTAATGAGTGCTGGAACCCGAGTGGAACTGAGAGGAACTGTCCTATATCCCATGCCCTGATCGCTTATTGAGCTGCGCTAATTTGCTCCTACGCAGCCAATAAGCAGCTTGATGCTTCCTTACAGGTCAATTACGTGTCCGAAGAGGCCTACTATTCACACACTGCCTGTCACTGTCCTTAATAAGCCTATAGTCATCGCATGGCTAGCCCTCTTTGTTTACACTGTACTTAGCATTTTGCTAAGACACATCGCATGCTTTTGAAAGACTTTATCAGTGTTTAGTTGCTGGACTCAGCAGGCACTTTAAAAAGTAAGCCCTCCAAACATTTCTTTATTAACTTTATATTGGCTTTGAATGACCTCAGGTTTGCTGAAGATGGTCAATTGGTGAAAATATTACGAGCTCTCTTAAAATTAACAGCCTCATAAAAAGAGTAATGTCACTTACCAGGGACCATTCCAGCAAGTGTTGAGGTGGGGTAGCTTCCTTGCCCAGTGGGGGGGACATGAGGGGGATAGCCTGGGAGAGTCGTGCTGGCCATGTCTCGACCTGAAAAGAAAGAGACGAAGAATGTAAGAGCAGCCTCAAGACTGAGCCTGAACTGTAGGAGAAGAGTTTCCCTTATTGGCATGCAAAAGTTGAATACTGACTAGTGTCCTTCATTTTTAAGGAAGCTTTTCTTATTCTTCTGAGTGTGTCTATGCACTTACTTTACAGGTACAAAGAACACTGTTCCCCGATATACCATCAGGCAGGGTATTTTGTAGACCACATACTTCTCACAGTAAAGTTTATGGTGCATAAAATAAACTGGAGAAGAGCCCTAAGCTTTAAGCAGTACCAAAGAAACACAATGTGAAGGTATTTGACCAAGAGCATAACAACAGTATATGCTTTCTATCATATCAAAACATTTCCTCTTTTCCACTGTGCCAGTGTCAGTAATCACCAGTAATGCTTCAAATCTAGATCTCATCAGTTATCAAAGAGAGCGCCAGCAAACCAGCCACAGATGATTAGAAAGACAAACAACGAGGCTATATTGTCCAAAACTCATTACGGGCAAACCATGCTGTGGTCAAAGATCATCCTCTCTGTGCTCCACCATTCAAAACCCGCTTACACAGCAGAAATCCACAGCTTTTTATTCCCCTCACGTCATCCAGGCTTTCAGCTTTCTGTGTTTCACAGAGCAACGTTGAAGGCCAGTTTTCACTCGTGTCTTTTTTTTGTAAAGTGACAGAGAGGAACAGAACGAAACACTGTTGTTTGGCACAGCTCTTACTGAAGAGCTCAGCAGTGCTGAGGATAGAAGCAAGCTTGGCTTCCACATTCAGTGCCGTAATTGGTGGTGACGGCCAGCTCCTCTGGCCGAGCCATTGGCTCTGGCTATGGAACATGTAGACCTTCGTAAGCCCAAACCAGGCCTTCACTGGGCCTCCTGTCTTTGTTAGCAGGAGGTCCTGTTATAGTCAGGCAGGGAAGTGACAGCTAGTAGTCAAAGTGTTTCATATTTTTTATAATAAAAGAAATGCTAATGAGAACACATGCCTCTAAGTATAAAGATATTGGCTAACTACGAAATATAGATGCCATTAATAAGAAAATACTTCTAACAAGTAAGATTTATGAGAAAACTAAAGGCTTTATTATTTACAATTTTTTTACAGTCAAAAATTTGTTTTCTTATACATTTCATGGCTTATGTACAAAAAAAATAAACACAAATCTTGCAGCATGGTGCCCTCCATGTAAAGCCTTTTTAGTTGCTACTCCCAAACTTTAGAATTCCCTTCCACTGAATATTAGGGCATCAAACTAAACATTAAATCTCACCTAAAAGCCCATTTTTACTCACTTGAATGTGAATAATATTTCAATGTTTCTTTTAATAACAAAATTTCGTATTATATTACTTTCCATTTTATTTTATTATAATGTATTTTTATTTAGTTTATTGTTATACAGCACTGTGGGGCAACTTATGTTGCTTTTAAATGTGCTTTATAAATACACCTGACTTGACTTGACTCCAGCACAAAATATTTTGAGATACAATACAGATTTGATTATGTGTTTGTCATACAACAGCTGCAACTCATTTTACTTTTTATTTTGAATTGTAATATTTATTGCCTTTTTACGTGTTATTATTTTTGCTTACTTTATTGTTATGTTTCATATTTGTTATTTTTACATATAATTAATAGATGTAATATATACACATGGTCTGATCATTAATCTTTGCATGGCTATGGATCATACAAATATTTTGTTAACTAGTATACAAACTGTATACAATTAAATAATAAATGTATGTATATATATATATTATTGGTGTTGTTGTTGTTGTTGTTGTTATTATTATTATTATTATTATTATTATTATTATTTTTAGTATTATTATTATTTTTAGTATTATTATTATTATTATTGTGTTTTTTTGTTTTTCATTACTAATAAGAGCAATTTTTATTTATTTTGATTCTGCCAATCTTTGCAACAAGTTCTTTTTTGTTTCTCTGTATTGTTTTTTTTTTACTCTTAGAAATACAGAAAATAGGCCTGTCACTATTTTAAAACACAATGACACACACAGTGTGCACAAAGACATACTCATACTCTTTCACACACATATACAAGAGCATGCAAAAATCATGTTGCCAAAACCTTTCCAGCAAAAAAAATTTTAAAAATCACAAAGCTATTAGCTCTGGGCTAGAGTAGGACAGTAGCTGTCTCCCCCCAACCAGCGCAGGGTTTTTTTCTCCAGTTGGGATGTACCTGCTATAATAGGCTGGCTTGCATACTGGCCGTAGCTGGGGCCATGGTGGGCATAGGCACTGTAGCAGGGGGTGGAGGCGTCTACTGACACGCTGGGCTGGAAGGGCAACAGTTCCGCTAGGCCCGAGGCTGCCAGCGAGGAGGGGGTGAAAGGAGCCAGCGAAGCCTCGTGTGGCTCTTGCTTAACACACACCGAGGACGAATAGGACTCTGCCGGGTGGAGAAACAAAACAAAAGCCACACACACAATCAGACAATGCACAGGCACACACACAAGTACAAAAAAAACAGAAAAATGGAATTATGAAGGATGGGTCGTGTGAATGGGACCAGTCAGCCAAAACCAATGCGACAAAAGGAAAATGTGATTGTGTGAATTTGGACTTGTCTGACTGTGTGCTGTGTGCGGTGATAGTGTTTTTTTCTTTTATGGTTAAGTAAGCCTTCTGTGATACATTCTATATGTTTGTTTGAAGTTTAAAGCATTAGTGCAGACTTTACAGACATAATGCTAGAACTGTGTTGTAGGTGTATGTGCACATGTCTGTATATGTATGTGTGTGTTCGTGTGTGTGTGTGTGTGTGTGTGTGTATGTGTGTGTGTGTGTGTGTGTAGGTGTGTACATCAGTCAGCTTCCAGGTTAGCAGGGGTCAAAGAGCATGTGGAGGACACACACTCTGTCAGAGACTGTGTTCACAGTAACACACATCCAGCATGTAGGGGACTGATCCCCAAATAATTACACTGGCGATACCTTAAACACACTTTGTTAAGCACATGGAATCTAATGCGGTCATCTCCTACAGCTTGTGAATGTAAATCCCAGAGCGTAAAGAGCATTCTTCACTTAAAAGGCCCAGATAAATCTTTCTCAGCCCAAACCCCTGGGCTTTTCCTTTGAATTCTTCACTAAATGCGAGCCTGAATGCAAAGTGTCAGGCAGGAGATAACTTCTCTTTTCTGCACCCAAGTGGTCTGTTTTGTCGTGCAACAACTCATGCATAGAATATATTTAATTTCTGAAAGCTGAATCCTTGTAATGAACCTGGCAACAGAAATTATTCTAAAGCAAATTCTGGCTTGTTGGCTTTCATTTTGTACTAAAAATGCATGTTTCCTCATTATTAGACCATTTCTGTGTGTACAATGTCTCTAAAATAATGTCTAAAATAAACAGCAAGCCTCTTAGGTAAATCATGCTCATATATGAGGGAAATTTCCCTCAGGTTTAGGTGTATGAAAATAACTAAGAGAGAATACAACGAACAAACAAAATAAAACATTAAAATCATAAAACAGTCCCTCTAAACCATCAGTATTTATATCATCTGGCTGATGAAAAATGGCATTTTTCATTCATCTCGGTGGGTTTGCAGCTGCAACCCAAACAATCAATGTAATCTCTCTATCTCTCTCTCTCTCTGTCTCTCTCTCTCTCTCTCTCTCTCTCTCTCCTCATCCTCTTTAACATCCTCAGCTGTTAGCGTGGTCTATGGGGAGGGCTCTCACAGCTCCATGATAGCCTCATTAGCTGCTTCCCAACTATTGTTGTTTTACAACCGAGCTGTGTGCGGAGAATCCCTCATTAAGATAAGGCCTCCTTTATGTTGGACACAACCCTGACAACCCTTTCAGACCTAATGCCAGGAAATCGGGCAACTTAACTGGCCTCTTTCCCACACAAATCAATGGCAGAATTTCCCGTCCTGAGCGGGACTGCGTCTGATAGCTACATCTGCGTACAGTACCTAACTAATAAACGCTGGTTGTTATTGGAGAGCTTGTTAGAGAATGTGTATGAAATGTTGTTGCCGTCTACGCAAAATGGGTTAAGGGCAGGTGTAAAATGAACAGCTCGGATGACTATATTTTTTATGGAAGGAGATGTTGGCTGTAAAGCCCAAGAAGACGAAAACCTCAGAGGCCAATAAAGGAGAGGAAAAGAGGCTTTTTGGAGCGAATTAGGCCTCCTGCTTTCACACGCAGCACTCTGCTGTTGTCAGACAGACAAGGGCACCGTGCTACACTGACCCGGGCTTAGTGTTCAAGATCAGTGAACTTTGAAACTAATCAGAAGTGCTGTTGCTTATTGTCCCGCGGATGAGCAAGGCCTGCAAAAAGGAAGGCTGTCAACCTCCTGATTACTGAGATGGGAGATAAACACAGGTCTGTGCGGAAGCTCTCTCGCAGCAAAACACATCACAGCATCGGGCCTATAGAGTTCTCCATGTCTGTCTCTCTCCAGTGCATGGTTTCACATGGGTGCGTATACTGAGGGAAACGTGTCTGCAATGAGGAGAATGTTTGACCTTCCTTTTTTAAACCCAGCAGCTACAGCAAAGTCACCTGCATATGAGTCCTCTGGGATTAAAAATTTTAGAATCTCCACAGCAGGGACACCTTCACGTATGTAACAATAACAGTAACTAAAATCTTTGACCTCCATTTTCAGCATTTCAGACCTAGCCATTTATCATAAGCCTGAAAAAAAACCAACTCTAATCAATTACAACTAAGTGAGGAATGTTTGGAGAGGCGAATTAAAGCTGAATTCCCTGTCTATGTATTTAAAAGTCATTCATTATCAAATGTGTGCTCAAAGGTTAGTGTGCTATTGTGAGGATGAAATAAACATTAATTTGGGCAGCAGGGCCTGGCGGGGCTGTGCTGAGCTGAGCTGAGACACAGGTAGTTTGTCACCGGGCCACACATCAGGCGCCTCAGTCGAGCCGGCTGCCTGTTGTTCGCTGCTCACTGGAGAATAGCAAGCCACACTTAAAAAATGGCTCTCTGGCGGATATATTTCAGCCCGAGTTCATCAGCGGCATAGGCCGACACAAAGCAGTCTTTTCTTTTCTCTCTGCCTGCGTATGCTGCTTTTCCTTCTAACTTCTCCTGTACCATGCTTTCTTTTTTCTTTTTCTTTTCCTTTTTTTTCTTACACAGCCTGCAGACATGGAGCTGTGTTGCTTTCAGGCACAGAACCCCCGCCCTCATCACCATACCACCCCCCCCCCACCCCACCCCCCCATTTCTCTGAAGAGATTTGGAACAAGGGAGATCCCTTCAGCACCTGCTCAGGTTTTCAGTGGGTCAGAGGGGTGCCCATTTACACAGTACCATCCCACTGGCACCAGGAAGACTTCCATTATGTGCCTCTACAGGGAGTGCGCTTAAGAATGTGCACTGGCCATTCATTCTAGAGGTATGTGCAAAACGGCCTTTTTAAAAAGACGAGTCATATCTTGGAAGCATCCAAGTTCATTTCCTTGGTTGGTATAAATCATGCCTTTATTTTTTCATTACTGTAAATACGTGTAAGCGTTGGAATGTGAGGTCTCCTTGGCCCTGATAAGACAGCAGTCCAAAAAACAACAATACTACATAAAGAGTAGAATCCACCCCTGAACCGACTTTGAGCATGATTAAGAATCTGATATTTAAAAGTGTTTCTGCTCTCAAATAAACTACTTTTTCTGTGGCCAACCACACCATAGAATTAGCTGTAAATGTTCTGTCTCACTGTATCTGTTATTATGCCCTTTCATATATAGGGAAATTAATTTGTTTATATAATAAAGCAGTGGAGATGACAGTAAAAAAGAGACATGCCTGCTTAGATAAAATAATCCAACAACTTAACAGTGCTTCCTGGCTTCTCAGCCACAGAACTGTGGTCCTAACTTCACGCTCTAATGGGATAAACAGCGAACAGGAAAGATCCTTGTCTCCTTCGCCTCATGCTGCCCTTAAAATTCCAATTTCTGTTTTGTAATGAAGAGTTCATTAATCATTCATCTTTAATAGATTATGCAAATCTCATGACATAAAATCAACATGATCAATGACAGCGTGAATTTTAATTGGCTAAGGAAAACATTGCGGGGAATGACCATAATCTGCGGCTCTATCCAATGGCAGGGAGTCATTTATTCCAAATTGGCTCTCAATGTAAATGCAGGAGATAATTTAGCACCTCTTTTAACTTGGTCCTTATACTCATTTCCAAAGTTTATCACATGCTACAACACCATAACATCCAGTTATTGCATATCACTCTACATTACTTGCCTAGCACTGCATTATAAATTGAGTTATTACTGCCAAAAACCATTTAAAATACCATGCGCAACATTTAATATTCAAGGCCTTAGGGCAAGGAGGTTTGTGCCCAGAAATGCTGTGGTGAAAATAATTACAATACCATTTCATAATTTTATATATATATATATATATATATATATATATATATATATAGAGTCTGAACATCATGCATTCTTCATGAGTGAAGTTTTGTTCCGTGAAACGAAAGGTGCTCTGCACTGAAACCTCCTTGTGGAGTCCCATCCCAGGTGCAAGAAAGGCCACCTGCCATGAGGGTGCTCCCCAGACCGAGACTGCTTTCATACAAAGGACAAAAACACACCTTTCTTCTCCAGGGGCCCAACTTTCTAGAGGGAATCCTACCTCCCACATATTACTGCAAGGAAAAAAAGCCCTTTCTTTCCGCATAACACTGGCCAGCTATCATTTGAGAAGGGGGCACAGCAATTTTCAATCATCCTGTCCTACGCCCACACAGAACTCACTAGCTTTGATGGCTCCTGCATAATTATGTGAATTTTATTAAAAGCTCAGTGTATTAATCTTGGAGCGACAGTTGGCTATCAGTAAACTTAACCTTCTCTGAGGTAATAACAGGCGCTGCAATGAAACAATATTTCAATTAGCCAGCCTGACATTAACCACCAGATACCAAAAGATGACAAGCAAGGGGGTTATTACTGGAGCAGTGCAGAGCAATACACAGAGTACCGTTTCCTTCCATGAAAGGTACAGGCTAAATAAAATATTCTTACAACAGCCGTGTTTACACAGGAAGGCATTATTGGCCATTTTCATCCACCGTTCTCAGTAAGCAGAGGTGACAGGCAGAAGTCGGAGCATCAATTACCTCACAGTGACTTGCTTGACACTGTCAGTCAGCACTCAAATCATCACTTCGAATGTTCCCACCCTGCCATGCAAGTAACAGCACCTGTCTGTAGTGAGTGGTATTCTCTCACACTGTCAGTCAGAGCAGGCTCTAACACTAATCTGACCACTTTAGATATAAATGCCAGATTCACAGAGACGCTCAGCTCAACTTGTATAGCTCACTTTACCACTCGACACGTCTGGAAAAAATGGTCACACACACATACACTGAAGAAGAACCCTAATGCTGGGTAAAGCTAGCCAGAATGCTATTAGCCTGGAAAGAGGTGGGTAGTAACTAGTTTTCTTAACTCAGTTAATCCATTTAAGTAACGTTTTGATGGATTTATATGCTGCTATATATAAATTTTTTTTAAATAATACTTTTTTTCTACCGAAGTATAAATGTGAAGAAGGGTAAATGTTTTTATGCAGTGCTACTTGAAGCATTTACAGTGAGTTACTAGTTCCTTTTTGGAGTGTATTTCTTAATCTTGCATTACATCTGAATGTGCTTTATGATGAGTCTTTTGAAATTTGTCATGTTTTTGAGCGCATCAAAATGGGAAGAGTAGCTCCTTACAAACTTAATTTCCTGTACTAATCCACTGTTCCACTGCAGTTCTGTAGTGACCTCATTACTCAAGCCATTTTTTGGACTTTCTGCTGTTACACAGTTATATGTCTAATCATTGTTTATTTGGAAAACTACTTTTCACTGAGTCTTTATTTTGACTTTTCTTGAATATTAAAGCTTTATTAAAGCTTGAACATTAAAGTTTAAGCTACTCTACCCACCTCTGATCCTAGGCTAGGACGGGTGATCCAACACTCTTACCTGTCACTACTGGGTAGCTCTGCGACACGCTGGAGCCCAGTTCTGAGCTGGCGCTGGTCGACAGACTGGGCTTGACCTCGTCCAGTCCTGGGTTCAGTGCTGGTAGTGAGTATTCATTAGCCTGCCAATGAGGGGGACACTTTAAACAGGGGCAAAGCAGCACAGCTCTCTGCCTAACTCCCTATTTGAGGTGTCCAGTTATAAAGCTAACTGCTTCTGAGCTGCCATCCAGCCATGTGTGTTCCATTTTTAATGCTTTATCTGCCATTTTTAGTGTGTAGCATTGTGAGAAAAGAGAAAAAAAAGGAACATGCCCCACCACAGAAGGTACCAACTGCATCTAGGTTAATCTACTGGCTGCTCAGGTAATAGCTATGTAGCTTTATAAATGAGCACCTGGAAAACAGTGATACTGAAATTCTGTAGCATCTCCATTCTACCCATACATGGAAAGAGCAATGGTAAAGCCTGACTGTGTATTTTGGTGAGAGGGCATGTGCATGGAGTGCATACATTAGTTTTTTTTTTCCTCTTTTTTCTTTTTTTTTTTTAGCGGGGCTGAGTGTAGGATTTGGAGCGGCTTGAAAGGCAGGGGTGTCAGCTGCCTCTTTGTGCTTGACTGCAGCCATCCTCCTGACCAGCCAAGGGAAGAGACGGCCCTGCTTTGTTAGATTACCGACATGTGGCCCCATTTCTAGAGCCAGAACCGACCGTCTGTAATTGTTTTCTTTGGAAAAAAAAAATGATGACACATGCAAGTGGCAGAGAGAACAATTAAAGAGATTTGTATTATTTTGGATTCACAATAGATTTATGCTCGATTTGCTGAATTTTGTCTTTGGGTATAATAATGATTAACATTAGATTTGTATGGCGATTGCTTAAGTTAGTTATTAAAGGAATTGTTAAATATAAATCAACATTTTCCAGCAAGAACAGTCACTTTCATGGATGGCCCAGATTCTCAGAAAGTGTTGCTATGCTAATATTTGGCTGTGATGACAATACTGTAATATGCATTGAATAGATATGATGATGTTGGGGAAACTTCTTGGTATGTCTCTCATGAGTGGCCTTATGTCATTCTTTGTACTTCAAACTCGTCCTTGCTCTGCTGTTATCTCTCTGCTAATGAAACGTGTGTGCATATATACAAACATGCACAGCACACACTTGCGTGTGTGTGAATGTGCGTGCATCTGTGTGCCTCAATGGACCAGTGTCCCAGAGGGAAATGCCGTGACCCCAGTCTTGTCTGTCTCTATCCCCGATAAACTCTAATTGTCTGATACAACTGTTCACTAGGACAGCAGCGGATGTTCCTCTCTATTCGGCCTGGCCTCAGATGCACAACAGCCATTTTATCATGCAGATAGGGGCAGGTTGGGCGTGGGGCAACTGAAGAGCTATCTGAAAAGGATGACCAAATGGCTGGCAGAAGTGTGGGAGGGGTGAGTCCATTGAGTTCAGCATTTCCAAAATGGCTTTTTAATGCCTTGCTTCACACACCAGACATTGGCTAATAGGGCAACCCTTTCAAGAGTTAAAAGGGGGGTGAAAAAGAGACCAATAAAAGGGAATAAGGTCTGATTAATATTACACTGAATTAAAAGTGATTTTTCTGGGCCTGTTTCAGGGCTGTTTTTTCCTCCTTATGTTTAACCTCTTTCCTTGCAATTTTAATACCTTCTCTGGTTCTCTTTGTGATTGCAAGTCATTTCCAATTCGTTTTGGTATTGATCTTCCAATAGAAATCAGTTTTGTAATTAGCTGCAAATTAGGCCCTCTACTAGGGGTGAGGGCTGTCCCCCTGATTTATCACCAGTGTAATTCGCCACGATTGGAGAGAAATTAAAATGAACTCAATTAGGCCTCTGTTTTTGCTTTATGGGCCTCCACTTGGAGTTTCAAGGGAAAAATTAATAGTCGCTTGTTGTTTAATAGTCTAATGAAAGTAAACAAAGGTTAAGTCTATGACTTTAAATAAGTGGTTGTATACAGAAGGGTTTGTTTGGCTGCATGTATCATTTTTAGCAAAGCTCTAAGCAGTAATTCTGGCTTTACCAGGATCTTGAATGGATAGTATTTGCATGCTGTAATTTTGTGGTCTGCTAAATGGAAGAAGAATATTTTATATTTAATATCCACTACAGAGTCATGGGTTAGCGAAAAATAATTTTAAATGAAAATATATGGTATAGTAAAAGTGTATGGTGTGTTTGGTGAACAAAAGGGATTGATCTTTGTTTATCCATGGGTCTTTAAGATTAAGTAAAAAAATTACCATCAGAATTGTTAGTTTTAATGAAGAGCTAAATTCACACGGGTACTGTATGTTTCTTGCGTTTGTCAAATGCCTACTCTTGTAATACATTTGCTGAATTTTTCCCTAATATAAAGAGTTTTTTTTACTAACTGGTATTTGTTTGTTTTTGTTGTATTTGATCATCGTTTTTCTCCAGTTAGCCTCGGTGTTACTGACCTGCTCTGGCTTGATGTGCTCTGACGTTGGGAAGACGTCGGGGTACGACGGCCGCTCAAACACCCGGTCCAGAGCCTCCAGCTGCTGCTGAGTGAAGGCATCGGCCCTCAGGTGCTTCCGTAAACTCTCCACACTACCCTGAGAATCACTGTTTGGGCCAGAGCCATCTGAGCCATCTACGAGAGGAGAGAGAAACAAGGCCACATGCTAGTAGCAGTCATAATGGCCCCATTTCTCTGCAGGGCAGCCACCCAAAAAAGATCCTCCCTGCTCTCATAGCCCAGCCTAGTGCACCTCTCAGCACCAGTGGTGAGAGCAGGGCTGAAAGATTGGTGTGTATCAGTTCAAATTCAGTCAGCACTAGCCTCAAACAGATCCTAATAGCTGTGGAAAGACAGCAGGACAGAGGGAAGGGGAAAAAGAGAAGGAAAACCAGAGCCAGAGAGTGAAAGAAGGGGGAAATAGAGAGGGGAGGAGGAGAGAGAGAGAGTGAGAGAGAGAGAGAGAGAGTGAGTGGTTCTCCTCCTCCTACACCTACACCTCCACCTCCCCCTCCCTGTCCAGCATCAGCACCATCATGATGTGATAGGTCTGCGGTAATTGATGGATTACCTTCAGTGCAAACATAGACTTGTTGGGAAGACCATGTGTTTTAGTATGAGCTGTAGCAATAAGGGGGTGGTGTTGGTGGTGGGAGGGCGGTTGTTCTCATTCGGTGGCTGGTGGAAATGGAGAGCTATTATTTAAAGGCACAATTTCCTTTAGAATGTAATACTGCTTTCACTTTCAGATTGCTTTTCCCTGGAAAAATGGGGGGCCAGCTACAGCTTGAATACAATTACACTGCTTGACTGCTAGCTTATGCATTTCCTTCAGACCCACTGTCTATAAACAAATGAGCAGTTTCCCCTCTGATTCTGACCTCATCACCTCACCAAAGCAGGTGCCCTGGATTCCCCTCTACTTCATCTTCATTTTTGCTCTCAAAAGGCCCTTCGTGAACCTCCAGCAAGCATCCATGCAACCCCTGGCAGCCATGTCCGCAGCCTCCCAACCTCCCAGCCACTGGCTTTAGTTCCCTTACAAATCTGTCATTCTAAATTTGCAGCAGATTATGTTCTCTCCTCAGTGCGAGTGTGGTGATATATGATATGCAAGGCTCCTATTGATTGCTTGATCTGGTGGCAGGAGGGAGGCGAAATGAACTTGAAATGAACATCATGCCTCAACTCATTGTGCGTATAATACTCTACTTAATCCCACATTTTTCTGTGCTATGGAATTCAATTGATCAATCATGTTCCACTGATAGTACCATTTCAGAGGTGTTATTGCCATTCTACCCGCCAGCCTGACCTTTTTTCAATGGCTGAAGCCATAGGATGAACCTGACTTTCACAGAGAAATAGATCCATAGAGAGCTGTGATAGAGAGCGGTATGTGTGTCTATATGTGTGCTGTGGTGTGTGTGCAGTATTCTTTGTGTGAAGTAGCATCTAAAACAGGTGATATATTTGTTCCTTCCTATTAATCCCTCTTGTGGCATGTATGCTTTTCATATGTGCTTTTTTGTCTCTGGCTTTATTTGAATCATTCCATATTTGAGGTCAGGCATTTCTTACGGATGGCTCCCTTGAGGGTCTTTGATACGGCTGTGTGTTGCTGCTGTATAAAACTCAATTGTTCTCTTTGGTACAGAAGAAAATAGAGTCATTAATTACTTTCTATCAGTTGGCCTAAGTGCAAACTGCGATCAATAAGCAAGCGTTTGTCATTCACTGTGCTACAGCATGCTTCCCATACTCAAAAGCCCAAAGCACACGGGGCTGCTGGTTGACACAGGGGACGCAGCTGCCGCCCAAGCAATGGGGGCTGGGCTCCTTTACACCACATTACAATATTTAGAGGAGATCTGGGCTAGACCAAGGTTACATCAGCTTTTCTTGTTCTTGCATGGTCTTGACTCCGTGTGCTCTGTATGCCATAATGTTTTATGATTTAAGTGTTTAATAATGGCCACTGTTTTGACCTCTAAGAAGCTATATCTCCCGAGAAGCTGTGTCTCATGAGCTGGTGGGATAGAGAAGAGGTTATTATGTTGTTCCTGCGTCTGTTGTTTACTGATGTCCCTGTGGTTGGGCCATATTGATCACATTGGGACACTCTGTGCGTTTGTTTTGACATCCTCCTACATTAGCACTTTGGTGCTATGGGACCACCACTCTGTCAGATCAGATAACCGGAGTCCATAAAACACTTCTCCTGAGTGTCTTCCTCGAGAGAACCAAATTCAGATGAAAGTAGAGCAGAAGAGAACTAGACTTTCTTCACACTAGAACAATCTTAGTAGATATCTTAAGAAATGTCATAAAGGCTGAAAGTAACTGAAGGAATTTCTAACTGATATTTTTTTTCCTAGTGTTTTTCTTAATGTCTGTAGCTGTTTTTTTTCGTTGGTCTTTATTTGTGCTCTTAAGCACAATTCTATTTTTTAAAAAGTTGATTAAACCATATGGCTAAAAAGTACGTGTGTAATCCTGTAGAGAAAGAAACACAGTACTTTCTGCTTTCATTTCAGATAAGATCAACAGTGAGCGAAAGACAAAAAGCAAAAGAAAGAGAAAGATTGAGACTTCTTCAATAACTAAAAGATGAAGGCCTGCTTCTGGTCTGGACCTGACTGACATGATCATATGTCAGCTTTTGTTTATTGCTGACATTTATTTTCTGTTTAGGGACTGAGGTAATGTGACTGATTTGTTTTGATGATAAAATAAGGATAGTAAGTGTTGATGATCCTGCTTGCTGAAAAACAATTTGTAACTGTTTGTGGTTTGTCTCAAACATATCCTTCACTCACCATGGGTGGTAAAGAAAAAAAAATCAATTTTTAAGGAAACAGACCTAAAAGCTCATGGTATGAGAGAGAGAGGGAGAGAGAGAGAGAGAGAATGGGAGACGGAGACAGAGCAAGAGAGAGTAGAATTGAGCGAGGGGGCAAGTACACCTTCCATGTCAGCTGTACTTAGTTTGAGAAAAAAATCCCCTATTTATGAAAGCTGTGGAGCGGAAAGACTGCACAGCAAATAACTGTATCGTAAGAGACGAGAATGGGAGAAACAGTAAGAGGGAGGGTGAGAGAGAGAGAGAGAGAGAGAGAAAGAGAAAGGAGGAGGCAATAGAGAAAAAAAGCAAGAGGTACTACTGCTGCTGCCGCTGCTGCCGGTACTGTTAGTGGCGGTGGCAGCGGCACAACCGGGGCTGTTAATTTCCTGTTATGTTGCGGCATGTTTAAAGGCTTTATTAATTCAATTTAGCTGTGGCTGAGCAGGGTGCAGGCTGGCAGTGGGCTGAGGAATTAGAACTGATCTCTCTCTCTCTCTCTCTCTCTCTCTCTCTCCTCTCTCTCTCTCTCTCTCCCTCTCTCTCTCTCTCTCTCTCTC
>JBBPDA010000145.1:19767976-19795983 GCA_037974385.1 Arnoldichthys spilopterus
ATTATTATTATTATTATTATTATTATTATTATTATTATTATTATTATTATTATTGTTATTATTATTATTGTTATTTTGTTGTTGTCATTGTTGTTATTATTATATCATTAAGCCGATTTGCTGTAAATATCTGTATAAAATACCCTTCGAGCAGGTGCGCACAGGGGTGTAAGTATGAAAAGATACGTATGAAATGACTGAACTGGGGTTGCCAGATAAGACGCCTAAATTCAGTATAAATGCTGGCCGGTCGGACTGGAAGCGCTCTCTCATTTAGCCAGTGAGCGCGCTTTGTGGCCGATGTAGATTGGGCTAAAAGAACAGGAGGCCATGTTGTGTTGTGCCTTGCGGCCAAATTTGGGGACGATTCTTCTTTTTGTTAGTGTTTTTGGAGGGAGCTTCTGGTACAATATGTAACACCATGGGCTGTAATTTCACACTCCACTACACATTTCCCCTAAAGCTGCTTTTATTTCCCCGCAAGACCCCTGCTTTTCGCCTCCACTCCCCTTCAGTGTATTAGTTACTTCCCGTGTTAAATGGAAGGAAAACTAATTGCGGCTGATCAGACTGGAGTAGCCCGCGCGCGGCGGAGACACTCTGTGACTTTTAGCCACGCAGAAATAAAGCACGGATGTGGCCAGAGTATGCATGCGTGTTTTTTTGCTCTCTCTCTCTCTCTCTCTCTCTCTCTCTCTCTATCTCTCTCTCTCTCTCTCTCACACACACACACACACTCTCGCTCTCTTTTGTTAGGCTTGCTTTCTCGAGTCTGCCCGTAAGAACAAAAGCAAAGGCAGTTGGGATGAATGATGAATATTTAAGAATGTTTTCTTTATAAATTTCATTTTTTAAATCTTTAATTCGGTTGATAATCTGTCAGAGAGAGAGAGAGAGAGAGAGAGAGAGAGAGAGAGAGAAAAGGAGAGAGAGAGAGAGTTGCAGTGTGTGGGCTACAGCTCTTTGGTGTGTTCGTGTCAGGAGCAGGGTTAAGATAACCGTGTGAACAGTAATGAACTTGCAGTGACGAGGCGCTCAGTGTGTTCGCAGTGTGCGCTCTGGCCTGTAGCTCCTCTCGCTCCCCGTCCACTTTCATATCATTATGGCGACGTCACCAATCGATATTTTCCTCCTGCACCCGGGTCATGTTGATCTCAGTCTTCCTGCTGTAGTTTCGCCCACCTTCCAGCGACACGGTCAGAGTGTAAGAGAGAGTAGAGTCTGCTTAACTGTGTTTACTGCTCTTGTGTAATATTTAACACTGTAGTGTACAGTGATGTAGTGTACAGTGATGTAATGTACTGTACAGTGACGTAATGTGTAAAGACTGTTATAGTGTTTAGTTATGATCCTGAAAGCAGTGTGTATAAAGTGCCTCTGTAGACAGCTGAATTAGTTAAAAACTGCTAAACTAGTTTCGAAGAAATACTGAAGATTATCACTGCCTGTTATTAAATATTTATATTGCAATTTATTATTATTATTATTATTATTATTATTATTATTATTACATGAACCTGACTGCTAGGTAACACTAGTGATTTTTTACCACAATCTGTTCAGATGTAACATCCAGATAAAACCCAAATATTTAGCTGTTTCCTGACAAACAGCAGGGCTGACTTCCCCAGCGCTGTGATATCAGCTGCGTCCTTACATTGCTTATTCATGTTGTCTATAGGGTGAACAGATGGACCATCAATTTAATTCCATCCTCGACACCATCAGAGATTGATTTTGTACTTGGTTTTAATTTTGCCATAATTAATTAGATCATTACAACTGTTTTTCATTGATCTTTCCATTTACACCCAAAATGGAAAGGTGAATTAGCATGTGATCTATGTTTTCAATTAACTGACTAGCATAAGACAATATTAATTACCATACTTCAATAGTATCACTAATACCATCAATAAAACTCTTATTATTATTATTATTATTATTATTATTATTATTATTATTATTATTATTATTATTATTATTATATAATAACAAGCACTTAACCCGTCATTACTGAGTTACTGAGTATTATTATTATTATTATTATTCACAATGTGTTATTATTATTAACACATTGTGAATAATAATAATAATATAAATAAAGATCTATTTGGGAAATGTTATGAGCTGATCAGTATTACCTGCAGTGTGTCAAAGCTCAGGCCCAACCTACATAAGTTCAGTGGTCTAATATATGTGGATGTACAGTGTTTGTGAAGTACACAGGTTTGTGAGAGAAGCAGGGTGCACTTGTGAAGAGCCTCTCACTGTCAGCTCTATGGAAGTGGGTGTAGCGGCACGCGCGCGACGCTTACTGTAAGCCTCCTGTTCGCTGTGAGCTCAGCCGAAGGCGGCTCACCTCTGCAGCCAGCAAATAAACACTGACACAGTTTGGCATGAGGCGACTGCAAGAAGGAAAAAAGCAAGCGGCGCTTACCTGATCGACCAGGGCTGTGAGCCATGGCTTTCCCCTGGCTAATGGTCCGTCTCGTCGATGCAGCCCACTGGATGTGGCCGGCCTCCTGCGCTCCCTCCCCGGCTGGCCGTCCTGCCTCTCCCCGCTGCCTGTCACAATATTTGACCGATCAGCCAAAACTAAACGGTTTAGACGACAACAGCAAAAAAAGAAAAAAAAGAGAAGAAAAAGAAAGAAAGAAGAGCCCCATGCTCCAGTGAACTAGGGGCCGATAAAAGAGGGAAATAGCAATCAAAATAAATAAAGCGTTGCAGGTGTTTCTATAAAAAAGAAAGAGTAAAAGTTGTGTGCTGGCGGGCGGGCAGTGAGAGACGGGAGTATGGAGATGTGCTGTGTTCTGTTTGCAGGGCTTTTGCGTGTACGCGGGGCTCAGGGGTAGGACTGATGACTGACCATCATTACTTTAGTCCACATTTCTGCTCCCGTACTGTAGTGTCGGTCTGTACGGGTGTTTACATACAGTGCGCGGTAACTTTGTGGAGTTTGGCGATAAGAGTTGTCAGAAAGGTGAACAGCGAGCTGTGCCGCCCATTGGCTGGGCAGGGGGGTTAACCTGTGCCTGGTAGGAGGGTCTACTCTGCTTTCCGCGCGCTGCAGGAGTTCATGTGTGTATCCGCCACAGCGAAGCGGAGAGTCCCATAAACTTCACACACTTATAAAGTCGTTTTGGCGAACAGTGCAGTAGGGTTTGGGGGGCGGGTCGTCAGGTTGGTGTTCGCAGGAAGAGTTTCAGTTTTTCCAGCTTTTTGTTTCTCTGTGTGTAATCGCTCAGTCAGACCAGAAACTCTCTCTGCAGAAACTCCGAGATTATCATAGAACAAAAGCGGAAAATCCAGTGAAATCAGTTTACTGGTTGTGATATGTGTGTCCATGCTTCTTCTTTCTTTCTTTCTTTCTTTCTTTCTTTTTCTTTCTTTCTTTCTTTCTTTCTTTCTTCAATATTTTTATTTTTGCATGTATCAATGTATGTATGTATGTATGTATGTGTCTGTGTTTATATTTATGTAAGTATGTGTAAGAGAGAGATGATGCCCACACTATGTTCGCCGTTGCTCTGTGTAGTTGAACACTCAGTGTGATATGAAACATTGTTATCTGTGATAAAGTGAGAATCTAATGGCACAGAGCTGAAAGCTGAAGTGAGCTCTGCACTGTGACGATGAGCTGATCAGCACTCTACTGTAATGATATAGAAGTTTTTTAGATGAGGGTCCAGGGGGCTTCTGTTGGTGGGTTAGGTTTGTTTAAGTTTCTTCAGTTAAACTTCTACACTTTTTTTTGTGAAAAACGAGCCTGTCTCGAGCAGCTGGTTCACACGCGCCCAAAAACAACACGCGTGTTACTGGCGCGCGGCAGCACACACGGCACTAACGAATAACAGGATTTTGTTTACACGCTAAAGATGAAACATGTTTATTTTCCGCTTTTTTAAAAGGGCTCCGCAGTTTTGTATTAGTTTGTTTATGATTTATCGCCTGTTTGCAGTTCTGACTCTTCTGCCTTTTTGCTCTGAGGGAAAATCAGCTGCTGCTTTTTAAAGTAACTTCGCTGCCAGAAGGGGCACTGCGACCCACCGCTCAGGACCACGTCTCAGCTCAAGTGGTAGTTGACAATGGCAGTTTGTAATTATTGCATGTATGGATATGCCACTCAAGGCCCCAGCGCTACTGTATCCAAAACAAACAAATACACAAACTAACGAGCAAACAAACAAGTTACGCAACAGAAAGATTTCAGTCGACGTCGGAGACTCGTTTAATCTCTATTACACTCTCTCTCTCTCTCTCTCTCGCTCTCTCTCTCTCTCTCTCTCTCTCTCTCTCTCTCCACAGTAACAGCTCATCAGGGTGGAGCGCAGGTTCAGACTTCTTCTGTTAGTCTGTCAGAGACACTTCTTCAGCTGCTGGACATTAATGAACACGTCTCATTAGCGGTTTGTACGCAGTTAATGTAGAAACCAGACGTGATTGAATCACAAACCTTCTGCAAAAAATCCATAGGTGTAGATATTCCTCAGACAAAATATTTGTTAAATAGGAGATATAGCGCCCATAATAATTTAATGTGGGGTTTTACTGCTGTACCACGCTCTGCCGTTCTTTTGGATATTGTATTATCGCATTTTTACAAGTTACTCGTCTGTTAATGTTCCAGTTAGTGGGCTTTATCATCCTTTTCCGTTTGTTCCTCTTTGGATTGGGCCGCGCTGTTAAACTGAGGCTGCCTGCCTGTGTGTGTGTGTGTGTGTGTGTGTGTGTGTGTGCATGGCTAAAAGGACGGAGACATCAGCCTCCATCAGTGAGTCATACTGCTCAGCCCTTCTGCTCTAAACAGCATCTTCTATGTGCCGCTGTAATGTGGACCGCCTTGCTGTGTCCCGCACAGACAGACAGAACCTGTGTTAGATGTTAGATCTATGCTTTAAGGCTTTAATTGTTTTCTGTTATGATTAGAAATGTTTTATATTATCACTTTTCGGCCTCACAAAACTATTAGTTCAGTAAATATATATATACACTGAACTTTATATATGTACATACATGTATACATACACACACACACACTATATAATGTACTGAACAAATTTTGGATTATTTCAGATTTCAGAATATATATATTCTCTCAATTTCAGATGCTCAGTTGTTGAAAGCGATGATAACCATTCCCAATTTAGAAAATAAATATTTATTATCTTCATTAAACGATCTAACTCTAATGATATTTGAAGATATATCAAGTAATGAGGCAAACAGGAAGGCTATTAGAAATTATACAACAAATTGAAATTGCAAATAAATTATAATTCAGTTCTTTACAGTGTCTGTTTAAGTGAAACTCTGTGTGATTTTCCCCCTTTATCAAAATAATAATTAGGTTTGTATAATAATAATAAGGTTTGAAAGTCACTTGTGTGTGTGTGTGTGTGTGTGTGTGTGTGTGTGAATGAGCCCCTGAGGCTGTCTAGGGTGCTCAACCCAGCTGCCACTGTCTAAAGCAGACAGGAAACAGCTTCCACTTACATGTCTGCAATATGGAGAGCAGCGACCTCCTCAATGCACCCCATGTCATGACACACACACACACACACACACACACACACACACACACACACACAAACACACACACATACTAGAACAGTATGTCCACCTTTTCAGCTTTTTGGTTCTTCATGTCAAAGTGAGTCGTTTGTAAGAAAACACAACAGGCAATGATATACAAACTATAGACAGATCAATAAAAAAATAAAAATAAAAGTATTTTTTCCTTCTGCATAAACACTGAAAAGGTGTACATTTAACTCTATGACTTCAGCCCATCATCAGCTACACCTTTAAAAATAAATGTACCCAAACAACTAATTTGGAGTAATGCTGAAGAAGAACCACATTTAGTTCAATTAAGAACTTTACATTGAATGGATCTAGGCTTTTTCTCTAGCCCTTCCTGGCAGAATGAAAATTGACCCAGATATTTTTAATTAGTAAATTAAAATAATATTGTTATCAGATTACTAAGACACTGTCTGTGTGTGAGATGAGTGTGTTGAGCTGCTAGTGAGCAATGGGTGAGTTGAAAACCAACAAAGACAAAAATACAATTGAGTTCCAGCTTTGCATTTATACAAATTCCACTGAAATATATTTTACCAGTGTTAATGAGGGAAAAAATATTATTGCATAGTTCAACCAAGGAGACTGTGAAATTGCGTTTTTGGCTACTGTGAAAAAAGTTAAAGAACTATTTTAGTAAATGAGATGTGCAAAGGACCTTTTAATGTTTAAAACAGTCTCCACATGGACTAAATGTGTATGTGTGTTTTTTCGTCTAGAATTGTACATACATTCATGCTTATAACTAATTTTCTTAGAGCTGAACCCACCACTTTCTCCGATCAGTCTTCTCTAAATGCATCCTGTCATGGTCAGTAGTGTAATGACCATGGAAACAGTGACCTTGATCTATAGAAAGCCATAATAGGACACAATGAGGACCTCCCTTACACACACTGCTTAGCACTGGCAGTGGAAGCCGGCATACGGGAGAAGCCCGAGGAGTGATCTGAACAGGGCTATTTGATTGGCAATAAAGGCAGTTGGAGTGTCTGTAATGGATGTGAGATTTCTCTTGTTGATGTCCATTTGGCCTGGCTGTTGTGACTGAAGTCAGTGTGCATCCAGATTGAAAACTCGGGGAGAGGCTGATTATGGTGTGTGGTGAAGTTTTATTGCATAGTCCATTACGCTGGTCAGCGCTTACATTACACCGCGTCTCCCAAAGCAAAGGCTGGGTGGATTAATGGGAGCACCGCTGCAGAACACACTCCAGCCCTCTCGTGCGTCCCCACCTTTCTTTCCTTTCAGGGAGACTTTGAACGTGTCCCAATTCCTGCAGCATTTAACTTTAAATAAGTTTCACCCTCCCTTCTTCTCTAGAGAAGGGCACAGCAGGTCCCTGCACCCTGAGAGCATGCCATTCATCATTTATCTTCCCCTCTATTTTTGGAAAGGATGGACAACAAATGTCACTGACTCTTCTAAAATGCTTTTAAAAAGTTTCTGCAGAAAGAGGTAAAGTGTGACTTTAACTGTATATTGAAAATGGTTGTAATATGTAGAACGATAATTCTAAAGATCTTTAAAATGGTGGGCAGATGTTAAAAGGAACATAATTATTTTAATTAATTATGCATTCTTATAAATAATGGATTCTAAGTAGTTCTTGTCATGGATCTACGGTTGTAGAAAAGCCTTGACTCAGAAACTTTTATTTAGATGCTTTTAAATCCTTAGAAATGATTTAAAGAACCACTTTTGTAATTTTTTTAATTACAAAAATGTCTCTTAAAAACATCAATTTAAATATTCTTAAATGTGAACCCAAATACTAAACCCTTAAATGTTTTTCCTGTGGCATTGCTCCAAAAGATCAGTTTTTAAACCTTTTTTGGAGTGTGGATATTTAAAATCATATAACATATAGGCATAATAATTATGTTTTTAAACAGGAAGCTGTTGTACTGATTACAGAACAGAATAAAAAGAGTGAGCATACTGCACTAGAAAGACATAATAAATAATAGGAGAAAAGTACAAAATTCTCCCTGCGGAAATCTGGACAGCTTTGTGAAATCTGGTCCCCACACCAGCAAGCCCCATCAACTCATCTCCCCTTGCCAGCTTTTCATATTTAAAGCCAGTACGGGTTTAATTACCAAATGATGACAGTGTCATATGGTGCCATGATGGCACAGGATATGTGCGAGACACTGAGTGACAGTGGGAAGCTGGAAAGCAAAACAGGAGAGAGAGAGAAAAAAATAGCTGAGACAGTAAAACATCTGTAATTTGCAATTCGCTGGTGTTCAATGGTTGCTCATGGATTAAAGATTAAAAACTATTGTCTGGCAGATGGAAGAGAGGGAGAGAGAAAGAGGGAGGGAGGGGGAGCTTCTAAGCAGCCCATTTACATTTGTATAAAAGCAGCACTGTTAGGATAATCACATGGAAAAAAATAAGCTGTCTCCATTATACACTCAAGGCAATGCCTCCATTAGCCTTATATCCAGATGTAGATGCTACCAAATCAAATTGATGGAGATGGCATGAGGTGTTATGTAATATTGTTTTATACATGTCTTAAATGATAATGTTAAATTGTAAGATTTTTTCTCCAAAAACAATCAAAAATCACTAATTTTAGAGTGTTCGACAATGTTTTAAACTAAGTAACACTGAGTTGTATTTATGCAAATGAAATACACAAAGTGTCTGACAAAATCTAGTTTTTGTTACACTGGATGAATGAGGAGAGCCCCATACACCTGATCCTTAATTGTAATTGTAATTAATTGCTGTTTTGTTAGTCATGCTGAGTCTTAATGAGTTTGCTCTTCCTACTAAAGAGTGAGAACAAGCCCATTCTTTACGAACGGATAACATGTATACTGAAGCAATTTCAAAATATTGTTATGGTTGAATGCTACTGTATATCTCTGAGGCTGACCCAGGGTTAGTCTGGTTTGATATGCTCAGAGGTTTCTTTGATGCGTTCTGTGAGTCGTTATGGGTGGGGGTAATGGGCAGACCACTGGAGCATGGCAGACCACCTGAGAGTTGTGTTTTGGGCACAGGGAGGTCACCTGACACCAGTGCTCCAAAGAAGGTGCACGGCGCTGGATTTCATGAAAGCACTGACGGAGCTGAATTAAAGGAGCTCTTCAATAAAACATCAGCTGCTTTGAATGGCGCACGCTTGAGCTGCTTGTGTAATTGACTATTTGACTTTTTTTTGGATTTGCATGGACTCTCCAAAAGAAGCTCACCTGGATAACATTGCTCTCCTCCAAAATTACAGTGGTGTGTTTTATGTTACATATAATAACCACTCTTCACTGGCCACTGGTACTCAACAGGCTTCCTTAATTCTAGCCTGCTTTCGAGAAGATACTCTCTGTAAGCAATCACTGAAACTACTAAAGCAGATCTGTACTCAGTACAAATGAGCTGAACATATTGCCCCCCATGCTACTGTATTGGACTGAATAGATTTCTGTGTCATTCTGTAATCTGCATCATGCCCATATTAGGAACTCTAGGTCCAGGATTCAACTGCTATTCAACTACTGCCAAAGCTACCACATATGACAATGCTTGCTGATTTGCATGAGGTGTTGTTGTGAACTTGTCTTTTTAAGTCAATTCTATGTGCAGCAGGGTTTTTTGCTCCTTAAGGACCTCAAAATTTAGAGGGTCTGGTGACATAAGCAATAAACATTTTCGCATGGCAAAACATTTTGGATTAGGAACATTTTTGTTTGCCACAAAAGTCAATTTTCCAAATGTCTAATATGGTCATGCAAATTTTTGTCAAAAAAGGCATTGTATAAAGGCAGGTATTGATTTTGCTTGTATGTGAAAACCCTAATCCCAACAAGATATAGTAAGAATTCAAAGGAAAATATACCAAAGTAGTCTCAAATGGATTTTGGAACAAAATCCTTCAAATGTTCCTATCTTCAAATGTTCTGTAAACATGATTTTATTTCAGGTATTTGAGCCATTTATATACTTTTTTTTCATTAAATGTTCAGACAGTGTAAAGGGCAGCTGGAAATTCTCCAAAAAATATTTGATTAAAAAAAATATATAATTACTTTCAAAATTACATTAGCTAAAAATGTGCTTAACATTTTCCGTTAAGGTTCTACAAAAACTTAAGCAATGATAGACTATGAAATTAATGGCTAAAAATATTTTTAGCCTTGCATTTTTTGTCTTTGATCTTTAAAAGGTTAAAAATCACATCTTAAAAAACTTCCCAAAAATGCAGATTAAAGATTATCGTAGGAGTGAGTTATCAGTCTGTACACTCTGTCTAACAGTCAAGATGATCTGACAGCTGTGTATCTGCACATATGAATCAGATCAGAAAGAATTATTTGAGTATTTAAGCCTGAGGAGTGATCTAAATGTACCGTTAGATAGAGTAGCTCCATACCAAGCTGCACTGAATAGATGAGCGAGAGCCAAAGGTGAATTACATAGGGGGTTGTTGCTATCTGTGCCTCTGATCTCCCTCTGATAGCCCCCTCACTGCCGAACATCTGTCACACCGCATGCTACATTCACTCACACCCAGAATGTCAGGTGACGGTGTTATGTGGTTATCCCTGCAAGGTGGTCTGCATGGAGATATCCAACACCAGTGCTCATTAGCAGGGAAGCAGGCATGGGCTTTTGGAGCTGTGGCTGGGCCTTGAGATGGAGCCTGGCAAAGTGGGCCGCACATCCGCAATGGGCAACCCCTGCCAGATTGCAAGGATATCAGAAGTGACATCACAAAGCCAACAAAAATTAGCATCCCTAATGGTCTGCCAGGCCAAACATTATTCTTCATGATGAGGAGCAGCCATGCCTGCCCAGGGCTCTTGGTGATTCAGCCAAAAGCAGTAGAAGTCTCTGAGTGCTGAGCCCAGCCAAAACCAACAGGCTCCATTCCCTAGTGCCATAAAGGAAGTTCTAAAAAATGACATTGCAAGGAAGCCTTGCATTCTTAAAAAACAGGTTCCCTGGCCCTATGTCATGGAAGAACCACTTCTTGTTCTGTAAAGAACATGTCAATGGAGAAACTTCCATTAACTTTTTCATCCAATTTTTCATTAATAACCATCTACTGAAATGTTCTTTAGGGAACCAAAAGTGTTTTATATATAACTCCACTTCAGTAGTTGCACCACATTGTTTTACTGCAATTGCTTTAGTCAGGCTATGCTACTCTCTAAGACTTAATATTATTTAGAATTATTAGGAAAGTGCATCATAGCCACCTTGACAGCATCAAGCTTGGCCTGAATTAGGAAAGTAAAGTCATGAAAGATCAATGAAAAGAGAAGAGAGGCCTGGCAGATTTAATTAATTACAGCATATTAAAATGTTTGTTTACAGAAGTGAATACTTACAAGGGGTTTGATGTTAATTAATTTGAAACGTTCTTCCCCCAGCCCCTGTGACATGTCGGCAGCAGCTGAAGTAGTTTCATGGCAGGTAAGCGTACGTCTCATTGGATTTCCATCAACTGCTCAAAGGTGTGTTAAAAAATAAACGAAAAAAAAGATGCATGGTACGCAAATTAGCCTGAATGCTAACATGATTACATATTAAGAAATCAAATTAGTATTCAAGAGAATAAAGAGAGAACAGCTGCACAGTATCATGGTAATACATATCTAACCTAATGTTTCCATAATGTTAAAGCCCCTTCTCCACCCCCCCCCCCCCCATAGGTCCCAGATCGTTCTTTTTTTTTGTATGTAATACTGTCTCTATCTATCTATTGGTCTTTATCTATCTATCATTAAACAAGTACTTCACAGGAGAAGGAAAGATGTTCTTAGTTTTTAATGTAGCAATATTTTATTTTAAGTTTTATTTTTAAGTATTACTATTAGTATCATTTAGTAACACTACACTATTTCTATAGGCCAGTTTGTATTGAAGTGTTCAGACAGTGTTAGGCAGATGGTGTTATTAAAAGTAAATAAGAATAAGTTTGGTTTATTATGACAATTATGATATTTCTTTTTCATTATTTTGTCTTAATTAACTAAATATCTGTTAAATGCAGCTGAATAATAACTTTGTTTTAAACAGATAGTTTAACAGTTCAATTATCTATAGCTAACATACTGGATTAAAAAAAAACTGATATTTTTTAACACTTTTTACTCTGTGTAATTGTATGTGTATGTGTGTGTGCACACAAGTATGTGAGTGTCTCTGGAGGTCTCCTGAGGTCCCTGTTCTGGACAATGATGTATTTAAGTTCCCTTAGAGGTCAGATGGACTCTGTCCAGCATATCACCTGCAATCAATAGTGTTGGTAAACCAGGCTCAACAGAGTGGCTGTGAAGACTCTCTTTATAAACAAACTCACAGAGAGGCTGGCACAGCCCATTGCTCTGCTAAAACCACAACCAGGATCCATGCACGCACGCATGCACACACACAAACATGCAGTCTCATTCTAAGAAAGACCATCAAGGGAAAAAAGTGACAGAAAAATAAGGGTAAATTGACAGTCATGTGAATGTGTTTATAAATGCTGGTGGGTTGCATCAATGCAGAGCGACGAGGCAGGCAAGAGAGAGAAGTTCATTGGGGTGAGCGATGAGTGTGTTATGAAGGACGTGTGTAATTATTTTGTCTCATAGAGCCATTATTGGTCCTGCTCACTGCTGACAGTGCTTAAGGACTAGAACTCAGGATGCAGCTCACTGTGGAACAAGAATGCAACATGCTGAAATAGCTATTAAACACGTGTAACAAGATTTTATGCCATTGTGGGCTTATATCTGATCTCAGTTGTCATGCTCTTGTGCATTTGCAGGTTATACCGTTAGTATGAAGCTATTTCCACTTTGACAGGCTACATCTAAACATCAGTAAATGAGGTTCTTCAAAAATGCAATTTTCTCTTTAGGTGTTTCAAATATCAGCAATGCTCATTTGTGGATGAAAAAAATACTGAAGATACTGGGGTTTTATTTTTGGATGACATTAATGGAGATCATTATGGTGATCAGTAGGAGTTCATGTTACAACTGCCTTAGGCAAAGAGATGTAACTTCACTAAAATTGTAATATTTCTGATTGCAGCACTGTTCTTTTCCCTCTCCCAACACATAGGTGAAACAGGTGCAGTGGTTCAATCAAGGCCTTGCTGCTTGGATTGAGAAGACCCTAAGAGCCCAAGCAACAAAGGCAGATGCTGCGGTGTGTGTCTCTACTGTAAGTGGCTTTTGAAGAATTGGCACAGTCATCTGGTGAACACCTCACATCTCTCACAAACAAATGAAGACCCAGCCCTTCAAAGTGAGATTGATATCTCTCTCTGAAGTTCATCCCGAATATTCTGAATATTGAGAGAGGTGCGCTCCTCCCTCGGGATCGTCACGGCGCCTTCTCCTCCCCTGCTCCGCCAAAGAGGGGAAAAAGATTGCCCCTGTAGATCTTTCATGTTCATCAATATTCACTCATTCATCGTGGACCATGGCAGCTGAAATTCGTCCAAGTATTGCTGGATGGATGGCCCGGGGATCCACTTTGTCGCAGTAAGGATGTCTGAAATTGAGTCCCGGAATTAAAATAGAACAATCCCCAATTTTTACAGACTCCAGACACCGCTATAAATTTCACTTAGTGACCGAAACTTTTCCATTTGCTCCGTGGGTCTTCAATGTACCCAACCATTTAATAGGTCATGGATATATGTATCTGGTTTATTCTGCTTATTGACTCAATGGGGAAAAGCTTTTGTGTGGTGCCAAACATAGTTATTTGTTATTTAAAAAAGAAGTTCATGGTTTTCAATTTCCAATTTAATATTAAAAAGAGTAAAAGTGATTTTCATGATCCAAACAATCCAGATTCCCCTCAGAACACACTGGCTCACATTACAGAGCAGCACTTGACTGAACAGTTAAGACTCTGTGTCAGTAAAAACATGCAGTTTAAGGAAAAATATTTGCTGCTTTATAAAATACAGTTTAAGCTAAAGAAAAAAACAGGGCTTGAAACAAATGAATGACACTGATGACTATTTTTGGCGTTAGCTAGTTCACATAGTCAATATTATCAGCTACAAGAAAACTGGTTATCAGATGCTCCACTGACCTGGTCCTCCATGGGTCACAAAATAGGCAAAGGCTTTGCCACAGAGGCAATGGGCCAACTAGGTTTTACCCTTTATCAATAATCCAGGAGGCAGGTGATGTACAACTGTATTGATGTCTGCGGTTCAGCAGGAGCCAGTTGCAGTATAACATAGAATTAGAAAAAGAAAAACAAGAAGAAGATGATCTAGATGATAAAGATGGTAATGATAGTATAATCCTGTATGAATAAATAATTTCTGGTGATTTTTTCTTAAGACTCGTTTGAAAAAATTAGTAACCCTCAGCATAAGGGTGCTCCATAAAAAGGGAAATGGTTATACATAAAAACATGGAGAATCACATGAACAACTTAAATGGTTCTTTGCATGGATGAGGGATTAATTTCTATAAAAAAGAACCTCATGTATATGCTTCTTTAAATAACATTAAAAAGCTTATATGAACCAAATTTGTTCTACTATTGCTACAAATTATAGAACATTTTAGTACTATTTAGAACCTTTTCTAATATTGTGCCAATCTTCAAATTGGCAAAAAACATATGAAGATATTTTCACAATACAAGATTTAGGGCCACATTAAAAAAGCTGTGAAAATCTGAGTACATTTTATAAAATTCAGCATTTTCAAAAACAAATAGACAAACAAAGACAACTAAGAAAAAAGAAGTGGAAAAAAAAGATAATGGCGGAATGGGCTGACATCCAATCACCTATTTTTTTATTCAATAATATGCCTTGGGAATAATTATTAAGAGGTTATCTATGATTGGCCTAAATCTTTTTTTTCCTCTTTTTAAAAATACATTAAGTTGTGAGTTAAGTGTTCTAGACAAACTGACAATTCCCATGATATATTCAGAAAAATGTGTTGTGACATGATGACAAAAACATATTATTGCCCTCTCCAACTTCAGTGTTTGTCTTCACTTTGTCCCTTTTTTCTTTTTCTTTTAGTTTTGCATGTAATACATCTCTCTGTTATATTACATCAGCACCACAAACCTGAAATTGTAAAGAACTTGCAGAACTTGGCTGCTAAGATCTCCACTCTTCCACATGATCTGGCTGGTGCATCACTCAGTGATAAGAAGAGATGGACCATGAATAGTTTCTCATCTCAATGAAAATGTGGCCTGTGGTGCTGTCAGGCAACCTCAGTCATAGACAGCACATGGACATCCTAGATGTGAATCTGAACCACAGGGACAGAATTTACCTCTCGACTGCCCTTTGAGCGACCTGATCAATCCAGTCTCTCACTCTATCCACTGTATAATGGTTTTTCTGTGAAGCAAATCAATAACTTCTAAGCTACAAAGACCATTTTGTCATAAAATGGTAATTAGTATGGGTCTTGACCTCCCTCATGGCATCCCCCAGTCCCCCATCTGAGGACCAGGGCATGTCCAGAGTTGCCACTTAATGACACTAACATTACACACTCGCTGAACATTGTTGGGCTTTTGTCTTCATTCACATCGAAATGAAGTTCTTGGGGCCCACGTTTATCAATCATGGTGGGGCTCCAGCTGTTCGCCAGTCTTTGGCCTGACTTCAACAGCCGTGCTTACAAATTGTCTCTGAATAGCATGGAGCACCCCCCTCCCTTTTTGTCACTGTCTCCTGACAAATGTTCCTATGCAGCTTTTCCCAGACATGGCCGACCCTACCTTCTGCTCCTCACCATTCATGCGGGGTTTTGGCCTCATGTTCCTCCACTGAGACAAGCCTGGTAAGCCACCACAGAAGTGCTTTAGAATCTGCTGGCTTGTTTGGGTGTTATTAGATATAAGACACTATACTGTCATTACAGTAAATATGTCTTTAAAGCTAAAGCTTTGTGGTAAATGTGCCTACAAAATAACGCATCAGCACATTAAAAAGGTCACACCTGCTTTCTGAGAGCATTTATTTAAAATGTAATTTATTTAATATTTTTAAATATTTTACATTTATACATGTATCAATGTTTCTACAATCCTATTTTACACCACCAATGAGGTGCGTTTTAGAAGGACCTGTGCTTTAGTTTACAAATTTCTATACTCCAGGAAAAAATACAACCCTTTTGGGTTTCTCCCACAGTCTATAAAACAATAGAAAATAAAATCATCAGCACTGGGGTTTCCTTGGAGGAATGGTATACAGTTCCTCTTTCTTGGTGCTTTGAAAAGTGAAATAATTAAGATAGATGGACAGATGAATTAGTTGTCTTCCAAGGTCAAACGCTGATTGCCTTATTACTCTATTACTTCACTGTTGTGAAACTGTTACCGCTGACACTTTTTCATGATATTCTGTACATCCACAAAAGAAAAGGAGTGAGTGGGGGGAGTAAGAGAGATACAAATTGATTGTTTGGCGGCCAAATCAGTCATAGTCATCTTCGGTGGATGGATTAATGGGTTTGATGGCTGTTGCAGGTTCAGGCAGGAGACGCGCTGAGAACAAGAGAAATTGGTTTGGGCCCCCGGGAGCTGAATCGATGTGAGTAGCATGTAAGCAGCGTACTGTTGTTTTGTGGATATGTGTGTGTGTGTGTGTGTCTGTGTGTGTGTGTGTGTCTTTTACAAAACAGTATGTGTGTTTTGATTAGTAGAGAGAGGGTATTTCTTTTCTCTCATTGCAGGGCATGAAACTACTTTTTTAACTGAATATTTCCTTTTCAAGTTTTTGAAAGGTTTGTGGGGATCTGAGTGTGAGCATTTAAATATAAAATCTCCTTGTACAAAGAAACACACAGACAGTGAATTACATAACACTAAATGTTTACATGCACACTAATAATACAATCACTGTCTGATTTTTGAAGTTAGCAGATTATTCAACAGTACACAACCCACTGGGTTAAAGCGGTTGTTAGATTTCAAGACACTTGAAATCTACGTCAATAATTATGTTATTTGGTGCATGCATACCATTAATTTCATAATGTTACTTTTTCTGCACCTGTGTATATGCACAAACATTTAAATAGAGATGAGCTAACTGTAAAGCAGTCAACTCTACAGACTTAAATCTAAAGACTAAAGCTCTAAATTGGCAACAGATGAAAGCATTAGGTGCAATAAGAGACCAAAAACTCCTAAATATCTATTTGCTAGTAAACTATTTAAAAGTATGCAAAGTTATGTTGTGAGTTGAACACATTGCATATTAACAAAGACATCTGATTGTTATGGACTGACTAATGTAGACCCAGAGTTGATCCAGTATCAGCTTTTTTAATGTACAAAATTCTGTTTTTGACAAATGTGAATGTACTCACTGTTGAACATGTAAGTTGTGGGAGTTCTAGGATTAGATCATAGGATTCACTTCAGGTTTTTTTTGTTTTGTTTGTTTGTTTTTTGTTTACAGAAGTAGTGTGCAAAATGACTTGACTAGGTGTTTTCTTTTATTACAGTGAATCTAATTTAACTTTTATGAACAATAACATTCAATATAATATATACTTTGTGATTTCTGCCATTACTCTTAATTAAATCATTATATTAATATGGTACAACTAAAAGATGATATATTTTACAGAGTTTTTATTTTATTTTGATGGATTTGTTTGTTTCTAAGTAAAATGTATTGTTTTTGTGCCTTTAAAGAGCTTCTGTCAAATCTCACAGCCTCAGTCTTTTCCATCTCTTTGAAACAGGCCTAAGGAAGTCACTAGCTGTGACAAAAATCAAAATCCATTTTCTGTGGCCAAATGTAAGGAGGACCAAATGGTGGATGTTCCATTCATCTCTTAGTGCTGCCTGAGCACTCTTCCACCAGAGGCAGCGATCCTGGTAAAGCAGGTGGAAAAGCTGGAGGGAACTTTATCTTAAGAACAACTACGCAAGGCTAGTGCTCACAGAAACAGTATGCTTTTTAAGTTTACATTTTTTTGTGCTGCTTATAAGTATATTCAGTGATCAAATTATATTTAAAGTGCAATGTGAAAATGTGTAATAAATCATTCAGTCATTGTTTTATTAACTCAAATGCCCAAGGATAAATGACAGATGTATAAGCTACTCACACATACATCTTGTGTAGCCTCACAGAATAAACTATCAGCAGGATATAGGAGTAGGCAGTGGTCTTCTGGAATTGCACCTTTTTAAGGACAAAATGGAGTTTGCGCCACACGCTGAGAAACAACACATGAAAATTGCTCCCTGAATTATGACAGAGAGCCTTCCTACTTCAGTCCTGAACAAGTCCACCCACACTAAATCTGTATCAGCGACCCACATGAATGTGGTGCGGCCAAATCTTCAGTTTAGCCAGCGTGTTTATTCCTCTGCAACAGGGCATGTGTGAAATTAATCAACTCCCCACTGTAATTCTAAATATTTGCCACATGGGCTGATTAGGGTCAGCAGCTCAATCCCACATCAGGAGAACGTGCACTTCCCATCATGATTGATTACTGGCGCAGCGGCACATATTATTATGAAATGAGTTTATTAGCTTTAAATCTACTAGTAATGTGCCACTGTTTTAGGCCCTTCATGCAATTTTCAGCGAGTCAGGCATGGGTGACGAGAGCCTGTGTAAAACACTTGGCTGTGAAGGCTTTATGGTGGAGCACCCAGGCTTGCTTCATCTGGGGGAGCTCTCACTTAGGCACAAGCGCTACAGTGGTAATAAAACAGGCCTGAACTATGGGGCGATTTCTGCTGCTGATTTGTATTTAGAATGAGCACTGAGGACTTTCACTGAACACCAGTCAAGGCTCGTTTTCCCCCAGATAAACAGGCTGATTGAATGGAGCCCACTCAGCCCACTCACACGTCTTCCTTCACATCAAGATTTTCAGTATTTATGGTGTAATCTACATTGCCATAGTTTTCCCTGCCAATCATAAATCATAATTTCACAGAATGAAGCGACACCAATTTACCTGTCGACAATAAGGTCTGGTATTTATAGCTATCCTGCCAGTATATTTTACAGTTATGATGATGTGAATTACAGTATTTCATTATAATCAGTATTAACTTTGAATAGAATAAGAGTGCCAAATGTCTGTCTATTTTAACCTGCCTGTCTAATAGCCATAGGAGTGTGATAACTAAGCAAAGTACTTGGTGGTAATGAGTCATGTGACACCTCATGGGGTTTCCCATAACTATTTGAGTAAATGGTCGCTCTCCACCAACAATTCCCTTTGATGACCCATTAGATATTATGGGGCGGCCTGCTGTGAGCACCATAGTCATATTCCTACCAAATTTGTGTTTAATGCCCAAGAGACAAACAATAACTAGATTTTAAAAACTTCCGAACATTATCTTTCATTTGAGTTTTTTTTTAATAAACTACAAGACATTTTCTATGAATCATTAAGGATTTGTTTTTACAAAATAAGCCATCAAATTCCTAATTTTTTAAAGCATACTCACAATCTACATATGATACTGTACCACTCACCCATACTAATACACACAGTGCCTTAAAAGAGCTGTGGATTTTATTTACAGTTAATGTAAATGTTGTCTAATGTTTGCAAATTTACACTGATTGCTTTTGTTTACAAATTCACAATAAGACCAAATCTTACCACCCAATACAATTCCAATAATATAAGGGGAATATCCACCTGCTTGCCACATACCTATACCCACAAACTGTCCAGATTACTCTGCATCCCTTATTAATCTTACTTGATTGAAAGAACCAGTACAGGTAATCAGAACTGCCTCTTTGTTTTGAGCTGCTCCATTGTTCCACGCAAGTCTCAGCCACCAGAGTCTGATCAACTTCCAAGGCTGCTGCTTGTCAGCTGGGGAATATATAAAGATAAATGGTATTATGTTAAATTCCACTTAATGACAAATTTTTAATTTTCTGAACATGGTCATTTTCTGGCTTGTGAATCAAGTGTAAGGAGCTAATTATGTGAGGATCTGAGCAAAAATAACTCCTCATTTTCAAGGATAATGGAAGAGAAATGTTGTAGATTAATGGCACTATTTATCTTTTTTAAATTTCTATCTTTCTCCGGTGATAGCTGTGCTCCCCAAGGAAAATATTCATAAAATGAAATTGAAGTCGTAACTTAATAGGTTATTAAAATTTTTGAGTGCATATCACTTCTCCTTTCGCGGCGCTGTAAATTTAAATTGAAGTTTGTGGCGTTCGGAGTCACCAGCGGAGTTTTTTATGATGGCACAATAGAGGGGGAACATGCATCTTTGTCAGGAGGTATTTGCTATTCTAATTTTATGGCAGGCCAGATTATCAAAAAGGAATGTCACGGTGCGGGCTGCTGACAACACCTCAGCCTTCAGCCATGTGTTTCCATTAGGGGACCTAGCCGTCCAGGGGTTTGTTCGCCCTATTATTTTCCATTTCTGTCTTTTATCTTGATTTAAAGTGAAGCTCACTGCATATTCTTCTGCTGTCATTTCCCTTCCTCTGCCAGAGCCTGAGATTGGGCAGCACAGGGCGTCTCAGCACGGGGACCTACTCTCTCTGGGGGCAGTGTGGAGAGCGCTTCAAGGTGGAATAACTATCTTTAGCCTATGTGTGTTTGGAAACACAGGGCAAATGAGAGATGAGCGAGTGAGGTTATGGAAATAGAAAGAAACTATCATCATTGCCCCACCATTTTTTTCAAGGTCAAGAGGCCAAATTTATTTATTTCCCTGAAAGTTATGATGAAATTTTACTGAGTACTTTGTGGTAATGATGAGGGAGATCAGCAGTCATAAATTTGTCTTGCCATTCGGTCTCGAGTGATGAACCATTTATTATTTGGCCTTCAAGGACACAGCTTGGTATTTGGATGGCAGCAGTGTTATATGTAATGAGGTCCTATTCATAGTGTCATATAGTGTAGTCTAATATGAAAATTAAGTCCAAAACTGTTTTCACTCATGTTGGGCTTCCCAAAGCTAATGCTATGGGAGTGTGTATATTCAACCCAAAAAAGATTAGACTTTTTGTGTTATTTGATTTTTTAGTAAACATTTTTCTGTGTTCCTATTTCATAGAAGCTTTCCAGAATTATTCAACAGAAAATTTATTTTACAGTATGATCCTCTCTAATTTTAGTGTTTTATGTGAGCTGTGGACTGTATATGCCATATGCGTTTACCAAATCAGAAATAAGAATAACACTATGTCCACCTCTATTTTTTATTATTTTTTCACAATTTCTATCACTCTTGGTTTCATCAGCTAACAGGCGTGTGATTTGCTTAACATCATGGTGTCTTTTATTGATTGGCTATTTAAAATCCCATTGTAGTCCTGGGACAATGTTAATGGTTTAGAGCCACACCCCTTCATTGCCTCATGCTATCCCATGGGCCTTTGTGGGTATTCCTCAGTGGGCTGTGTTTTTTAGTTCATTAATGGTCAATTACTTAGAGCTTATGGGCCCCTCTGTGTCATCAGTGTAGACAGGCCTGAGTAATACAGTCTGTGTCCCACAACACTGTCCAGACAAATAATGCAAACATATTTTAAAGGTAAAATCACATGGTTTATATGAGACATATTATCTGTAGTCAGCGGAAGCCGTCTGGTCTGGTTCATTTCCAAATTAATAATATTATGTTTTCCCATTTCAAGACATTCAATAAATAAATTTGTCATTGCAGAGATAGTGGCCATTGTTCCCTCAAGGATATTTTTCTCTCTCTTTTTTCCCCAGTCTCTACTTAGAGATTCTGCATGCTGAAAGCTTAAAGTAGAACATATTGGAACGCTCAGACAATCCTGACCTGTTTATGCACGAAGAGTTGATAGGCTGTCAGGCCCCCAGCGAGAGGGCCCAGAATGAGGCAAGCTATCCTTTAAACTGCCTGCCTGATATTTGTGGATAATAAAAGAAATAAATCAGACAATAGGCCTGAATATTTCATTTGTTATCCATATTCCTTATGGGCAAAAATGATACAGAAATGTAAAAACAGCAATTTTGCCCTGGCCCCTGCTGGAATTGTAACACTGCCTGTGCTGTTTTCATGTCCAAAGATGAAGTACATCCTTGCTACCACAGCCTACGTGCTATAACTCTATTCAGCAGCGCGAATTACACGTTTTAATGCTGCCAGACACCATTCCCTTCTGCCCTCTTTTCATATAAAGATCCTTATCATGTTGTTCTCATGGCTCAGATGATCATTGCATTTTTGCATCTAAAAGATTTCTCTCTCTCTTTTCCTCACCTGCCCTGTGTATAGATACAGATAGGAGTGTGAGGTCCAGGAAGGTTAGGATGACCAGCGTCTGCAGCCTAATGCCCTTCATTTAGCATCTCTCCCCCCCAGTGCTCCGTGCTGCGTCTGTGTGAAAGATGCCTCCATCAGCAGAATGGTGGTGACAGTCAGAGGGGAATGAGCTCATGAAGTGATTACGAGAGCGGGTGGCAGTCATTCAGACCCCTGAGATGACAGCACATCCAGAGGGAAAGTGCTCGACTGGCATTAATCCCAGGAAAATCGCCGGCCTCCAGGAATGTATTGTGGACCTGATAAGATGTTGTTATAATATGCACTTAATCAGCGGGTCTCCAATGAGTCTCCTGGTATTTCCAAACTGGAGGGAGCCTTTGTGAGGGACCTGAAACATCAAAATCAAAATGGCAAGGTTTTATTATCTTTTAATGTAGAATGTGTCGTTATACCTCTATATCTCATCTGCCCCATAGCTATCAAATCTCTGGCTTCTATAGACTCACTTCACTTAAGTTCACTTGCAATAGAGGACTGAAGGGACAAATGCTGAACATTTCTTAAATACAATTTAAAAAAAACAAAAAAAAACAAAGACAGAAATAATATATATATATATATATATATATACATCAGGAAAAAGCCTTATTATGTTCAGTAAATCCACTGTAAGGACAGGGCAGAGAGCACTCCTGTCATTAGGCTCCTGTCATTTAGTACTAATTTTAAGGGGGAAATATGGGCCTCACTGATTGAGACCAAAGCAGTCTGGAGTTATTTTACCTTGGCAGTGCATAGCTTCTTCGCTGTCACCATAGAGTGGAAGCCTTTTTTAAATTGTAGAAGTCTCGTCTTGAGAAAACAGATACTGACTGAGGATGGTTTAGCTCTTCGCATTCATATTTGTATTCGTATGTCCATCTTTTTAAATTGAATGAATCATATTTTTAGGCATTTTGACATTATTTATTTTTTAGGACATATAAAAGATTATAATTTAGTATCTAGATTAACATGTTAACATAAGTTATGTCCCTTAAGAAGTCTACAATTTTTAGCATTAATTTTGTTCAATAATACTTAACCCTAAATACATAATGATTAAAATAATTACATAATGCCTTAAATTAACATTTGAATTTCCTTCTGTATTGACAGTTTCATGTTTGCACTCCCAATTTTTTTTCTGTTTATTTCTGTCTTTTTTTTTTTTGCAAGACTGTCAACTGTCAATCATAATTCACTATTTCCAATTGTATTTACAAATAGTAATGTGGTATTGTTCGAAAGTTTGTAATCTGACAAAACTGCACTGCTTCTTTTAATGCGTTATTAGTGAGAAATAATTGGAACAAGAGGTTTATACACAGGAAGGCACATCGTAATGTATTTTTAGAAGGGAATTAAAAAAAACCATAATTAAATGTTTAAGATATCGAACTTTACAGAGTTAATACTGTTCACAGTGGTGTTGATAAGAAGCAAACATTGGAAACATTTAACGTCTTTAAAAGCTACCTCATAGAAAGTTACTGGAAGAATTTTTTTTTTAGAAGGTTTTTGTCTAAATTCTATTTTTTATCCAGTCATGGTGGAGAGAAAAATACATCGTGTTATAAGGCAAAATAGTAGCAAAAGAAAACCCCTTTTTTTTCCAAAATGAGTACTATTTTCCATTATGAACATTACATATAAAAATCATATGTGGGTTCATAGTAAATAACATATTACAAGCTATATTTGTGTAGACATTGCATCCCCTGCTTCCGATCAACACAACTGTCAGAGTGTTTTATCAACAATGCATTTTTAAATTACTCTAAATTACTTTGTATTTACATTAGTATTTAATTATGTACAATTAAAAAACACCCGTTAACCACTATGATACTAATAGTTAGGTAAAGGCCCCAGATACATGTAAATTAAAGTGTGAATATAATGAGACTTGTTTGCCATTTTATTTTCAGTACTTAGCACTACAGGTTTGTATGTTTGCTTTTAACATTTTTTTCCACGGAAAGGCTTTAACACTACAGTTTTGCTTTATATTACTCTTCAGACATTGTCTCTACATGTGAAATAGATTGTCTGTAATAAATAAAACCTCTTTATCTGATGGAAAGGTTCTTGGTGCTAAGAGATTATTAAAATAGTCCAGGAAGTTTTGAAGCAGGAGAAGCACTCTCCTTATTATTGATGGTGGGCTGCTATGACGTGATGGTGATGGGAGGTCCAGGCGAGCTCTAGGCGAGCCCCCCACACCACACCCTGGGGTCCCACAAATATCACACTTGTAATTTCACGCTTCTGATTATTATTGCACACTCTAGCTCTGAGCACAGCTCCTCCACCCATCCTCTTTCACTTTCCCAGCTGAGCTACTGTTTTAACAGGACAAGCCCACCTCCTACTCTCTCTCACACGCGCACACACACACTTGCAAATGTATATATGATCACCTATGGTACTTACACACACATGCATACACACACACATGCTCATGCACTCTTTAATCCTTATTTTTTAATGTCTTGCCTCTCCGGACCAGTCATGAGCTTTCTCATTCCTTCTTCTCTCATTTTCTGTTAATTCGCCACCATCTGCCTCAGCATCTGTTTGAGGAGCCAGGAAAAAAAAAACGTGTCTGCCATGACAGAAAAAGTCTCTGCTTTTTCTTTCTCTTGTTTCACTCTTGGTATTTCTTCTCTCTTTCTTTTCGTTCTATCTCTTTTTAGCTCTCTCTCTCTCTCTTTCTTTTTCTCTTTCTATCTCTCTCTCTCTCTCTCTCTCTCTCTTTCCCTCTCTCTTTCTCTGTCTCTCCCATTTAAATGCCAGTCACAGTATCCTCTTTTGCTCTTTGTCTGATCTGAGTCACTGCTCCACCCATTTGGTTCAGGTCCTTTTTTCGCATAATCTCCTCAAACGCTCTTTTCCTCTTCACTCTATCCACAGCATGTAAACCTGCGGCCTGCTTCCTCTCTTTACCCTCGGGGGGAATAGACAAAAAAGGCAGTTATATCCTTTCCACTTTCAGCCGTTTAGTTAATATCCACAGTCAACAGGAGAGCACAAAGGATTAGAAAAAAGTGCAATTGTATTATCTGGACAATAGCTAATGCTAAAGGTCTGCACAATCCAACCCCCCCCGCACAACCCTTCCGCTCCCCCTTCCCCAACTGCCCCATACTGGCACCCCAAAGTCCTCCAATCTTCCTCTTTCCTCTTGCAGTCTTTGAGGCTTGCCGACAATAGTGGCAGGCTGCTGCAGAGCACGGCCTGGGCCAGGGATTCTTTGTGGTGGCCAGGGTTGCTGTGGTCTCTCAGAGAGAGTGGCTGTGAGTGAGCCTGTGGCAGAAACAGCGTTGCCTCAGGGTGCACTTTCCTCTGTTTAGAGAGCTTATTGTACTACCCTGTTTGAGTGACACAGAGCCCATCATAATCTCCTCCCCACAGGGACTAGCACCATTTGTCTAGCAGACCTTACAAACTGTTCTGACCTCGTGTCCTCTATTCCGTGCCGCATTAGTGTCATTTAATTAATTCAGACCTGCTTTTCATCTTCACTTAGTTGCTTTAGCACTACCTCAGTAAAATGGTAGCATGTTTACAATAATTTTTATGTGCCAGTTATAGGCAACTTAAATATCTTATATATATATATATGTATGTGTGTGTGTGTGTGTGTGTGTGTATGCAAAAAAGGTTGACCAGCAATCAGCAATTTTAGTTATATAACAAAAGGGGGGGAAAGTGTTTTTTATCACTGACATTGACACTGACTGACCATTACTATACAATCTTTGTAGCTTTAAAGAATAACTCTTACAGATTGGATGCATTTTGCCAAAGGCGTGTGTGCATGGTATTCATTTTTTCCAAAATGCCCCCCCTGCCCCTGCTTTTTTTCCACAGGGAGCACTTTAGTGATAAGTTGCTACATTACATGCTAACTTTTCTGCAATAGCTCTACATTTGACTCCTTTATGGTCCAGGTCCTAATGGCTATCCTTAGGCATTGCCTTTGGCAATCATGTCACAAACACATAAAGGCTGACACAGTCAATCGGCCAAGTCTTCTCCCTGCTTTTGCTCATTTCCCCTTGGAGATTATCAGTAGAACAACAATTATTTCAAATGTCACTGATTCATGCCTCTAGGTCATAGGCAAATGGAAATTATAAATCTATTAACACTTATAAATATTTAAATATTTACTTTTTTAGTCAGCAACAGCAGAGTTAGGTTTGCATAGGTTTTGCTTTCCTAAGAAACAGCAGAGAACAGCATTTCTGCCTTTGGATGCATGTTAGGTGGCCACACAAAGACGACAATCACACATTTGCTGTGGGTTGGCATGTAAGTAAATGTTGCGTGAATCAAACAATAAACAACACAGTGAAAAATTACAAACTCTACAACAACAGCATTATAAACTCTGATCTAGTCTTTCTCAACACATTGGTGTTTCTTTGATGCTCAAGCATTAATGTATTCATGATGATGAAAGGAGTTTCTGTGAAGATGGTGAGTTGCTACGGAGACTTGTGTTTAATTTCCTTGTTGGCTTTTGTTTAGCATGGCTATGCCTTGAGGGTCTGGGGGGGTGTCTGACAGTGTTGTCACTGACAGTGGCTCTACATGACCTCATCTACCCTTTAATCTGCCCTGTGTGTCATCAACTCATCCTCATTCACTAACACAACAGATATAAGATATTCTAAGACATACAACTGAAAACATGCTGAGGTATTTTTAAAAATGTTTTTGTGTCATTAGTGTTAAAGAACCTATATTCTATATTTTTCTTATATTCATGAACAATATGTATAAGAATATATACGTTGTTTGTGATCTGAAAAAGTTTTATTTTTCCATGACTTTCAATCTCTCTTTATCCCAATGAATTAAACAGGTGCTGATATATGCAAATTACCTCAGTTCTGATTGGCTGCCAAGTACTGCGTCTTATTCAAACAAGTAGTTTATAGAGCTGAAACACTCCTTATACTGTAACTACAGTGTAAATGGGAGGAGTTAAACTGTGGTAGGCTATTAAGGTGGGTATATGCAAAAATGTGGGTTCTTGTGACATCAAAGAAACAATACATTTTAAACAGTTTTTGCAGGATAGTCTCCATATATGACCCATATGGATTTGTACTGAAATAACATTGTCAACTTTTAATAAATGTGATTCTCCTTGCTATGAGCTCTTTAATAAAGAGCTATACTGTGTGGTCAGTATGTAACCCGTGTTTTATGTAATTATTATTATACTGTTTGATTTAAACTGTTACCTTGCAGAAGCACTTACGATGAGATGATATAAAGATATTGCTTGCAATATCAATCTATTCCATCTGATTGCCCTTTAGAATGGCATCCAAATCCATCTAGAAAAAATAGCATCGTCTCCCTCTTTATATTGCATGTATTTGTTACCTTTGGCCCAGTAGCAATAAATTCAATCTAGTCTTTTGGATTTGGACCACTGACCACTGGGAACTAGTCAGGAAAAGCTTCCACAGCTCACTTCACCTCAACCCCCAGCCTTGTTGTGACCACACACACATACACACACCTCCATTTTCAAATTTCCCTTCCACGTTGAAGAAATTAAAATGTCTGATATAATAGTTTAGGTGGGGCTAGATGCCAGAAGGCCAACTATCTGTCGCACATTCCAGCGAGTAGACCAGGCCCGAAACCTAAGGCTTTTCTCTTCACACCGCCACACAGGTGGCACACACCCGCACTACGCTTCATTTGGAAAGGAACGTCTTGTACATGTGAACTATTGTCAGATATATCAGTATGGTAAGCTTGTTTCCCACTTCCTTTGGCGCTCATTGGTCAGTCAGTCGCGAATATCAACGTGCTGGCGGCTTTGGTGAATGATATGTCTAACGACCAAACCACCGTTTTCCCCTACAGATGTCCTGACACGTAGCACGCTAAGGTGGAAAACGTCGGTTTGGTCAGTCCCTTTTAGAGTTCCTTCAGCGTGTAGTAGCGCTGGGGTCGCGAAATACTGTCCACTTTTATTTTGAAAGCAAACTTTGACAGCGGTTTCCATAAAACTTCCCATGCCAGTTTTATAGCGGCGTGCAACTAACAGCTAGGCCTAATCTAATTTAGCCGCTAACCTGTAACTTTAGCTGCTACAATTTCTTTTTTCCACA
>JBBPDA010000145.1:19803378-19838388 GCA_037974385.1 Arnoldichthys spilopterus
TGTGTGTGTGTGTGTGTGTGTGTGTGTGTGTGTGTGTGTGTGTATATATATATATATATATATATATATATATACACATTTTTTAAAAACTTTTTTTCTTTTCTTTAGGAAGCTTTCCCTGTCTATTAAGCCTTTTTGCTAGGCATCATTTTTCTTTATGATTGTATTCCTTGAGCAGCAGTTTTCTTAACAATAATCAATATTGAAGTCGCCAGTGGCCAAAGTGGCCAGGAGAGCTAGGCTGGTTGAAAGGGGAGAGATGGGGGAATTCTTCCACTGGAGCGACCTTGTCAGTGTAACAGTGCTGTTTGAGTTTGGCCCTGAGCATTCAAACACACTCTCAATCACCCCTGTAACCCAGCGGTCCACACTTGGCTGCAGTAGTAGCCCTTCGCTATGATCTCAATTTGTATGTTGTCCCAGGCTGTTGAGACCTGACATGGTAAAATTAATGGATTGAGCTCTCTTCCGAGTACATCTCCTTCCTGGAGGTGGGATAGCTTGTTTTTTAAGAGTTGTGCGAAACATTGGCAAACATAAAAGAAACAAACAAGCTACTTGCATTCAAGTAATTGAATTTGTGGTTAGATTTGAGCTAGGTTGTGTGCTGGATATTGGATAAATGGTCTTATTATTTGCATGCCCAGTCAAATAATGTAACATTTTAAATTGTTTTTTTGTGGCATACATTTTAAGTTGTGTTTAGCATAAAACTTTATTATGTAGATTTGCTTCATTTGTTGTATTTGCATTAAATTAATTTGCATTGATTCATTTCGTATGTTACGGCACTCCGAATATTCTCTGCCATTCTCTAAGGCAGTCATTCTTGACAGAAACAGTGAGTTTACTTTGTGTTATGTTGCACTTGCTAATGAGCATATATAAGATGAATGCCAATGTGAATTACTATGCATGTTTTTGGCACAATCAGTATTGAGTGGAAACTATGTGTACCCCGTTTTCTTGTATAATTAGAGAATTATGCTCATGTTGATTGCAGAAAAGGAAGTTTACTAGCAATTAGATCTCAATAGAGGCCTCAGCAGTCCACTGGACTTTGCGCCAGGCTCTTTGGAGTAAACACATTCAAACGCTGCACATGGTGAAAGAGGCTTCATTGTGAGAGCTGGTTTTTAGCTCATGCGGCACAGTATGATGGGTCAACATTGGCAAGCTGTAAATAGCATTGTATAGCCTACAGACGAGGAGTACTCCGAGTGCCTCAGCTGAATAAAGCCTCTGTTGGAGGTTTAAGAGAGAAAGTGCTAGAGAAAACGGTGAGGGCTGAGACTGGAAATATGTGTATGATGGTGTGTGTGTGTGTGTGTGTGCATGTGTATGAGTGAGCGAGAGTAAGATACTCAGAGAGAGAGAGAGAGAGAGAGAGAGAGAGAGAGAGAGAGAGAGGATATCAGCAGTCACTAAATCATCCTGTAATCAGCTCTCTATGCAGATCCATCCATGCATGTTAAGAGCGAGGGTCTCTGTGCAGCCCGTCTAAGAACGCAGACCCCCCTCCAACACCATCACCCTCTCAGCCGACCCCATCTGTAGCCTATCTTACTCTGTATTATCTGGAACCTATAAAACTCCTGAGCGGCACAAAAGAGTTAATGATTCCTTTTGTTTTGTGGCGGGGGGTTGGCAGCGAGGGGGGTGTGTGTGTGCGGCGCACGGGCAAATGACAACAACAGATCCATCAAACTTAGCGGCGCTGGGCACATCAGCACTTTCTCTCCGCCGCTGAAGTGCACATATTGTGCGCTGGCCCCCCAGGAGCGGCAGGCGGGCCAGGGGGACAGGGCGGCCCCTCGGTGGCCAGCCAGGACTTGATAAATGACTGGAGCAAACTTCCTTGTCACCAGGCGGGGAGGAGCCCCCCCACCCCCTCAGTGAGCTACATCATCCTAACAGCATTATTCTTTTCATGCTGCTTGTCGATAAGCCCCCCCCCGTGATTGGCGTGGCGAAGTGGGCAGGTTAATTGGAAGGCTGAACTGTGAAACGGCATGGGAAGCGCAGATATTGTCCCCTCACCATAACATATGAAGAGTGTGTATCAGTGTATCGATTACATGCGGGGGTTCAAGGCTTCAGTGGGGTCCGGAGATGACCAGGGATGGGTGTGATAGATGTTGCACTGGAAATTGAGAGGAGATGGATACATTTCGAGATTAAATGGTTGGCGTGACAAGAATTTTTGGCGCTTTAGTGAGTTTTCTATTTTGTCGCTGTCATGTCAAAACCTCATAGTGTTTTTCGTGTTTTGCTGTTTCACCATTAGGTAAATCCAGCAACCATTAACATTGTGTGATCAATGGGCGGATATAAATTGTTCAAAATTATTTTAAATAAATTTGTACATAAAATACACATTTTTACATTTTTCTGACATAAAGTAACATAACATAAAAATGTTTTCGTATAAAATTACCATTTTTTATGATGGCATCAGTTTGCATTTACAGTAACAAATCCTGAAAAGGTTTTGGCTTGGTCATATGGTTCTATGTTATGATGCATTTTTGAGGCTTTTTAAGCTTTGAAATAGTTCTTCAGAGTTTTCTTAAAGAACCATTTATTTAAAGGTTCTTTAGGGAACTGTAAAAATTGTTCCTTAAGGGCAGCACTATAAAGAACACCTTTATTTTTAATAGTGTATTAGCATGTTCTTGGAGCTCATATTAAAACGGTGCTGAAAGGAGAGTGTTTCTTGTTGTAAGTGTGCCGGCGACGTGTCTCTTGTGATCTAGCTTTGCTGAAATTGCATTTGCTCCAGTGTCTCGACTTGCATCAACACCACTGTTAAAGAGGCAAGACATGTTTTGTGTCTGCACTCTTACCTCTAGTCGCTCTCTTCAGGCAGTGATCCTTTGCTTCGACAGTCCTTTTGATCAGGGGGCCATGCCTAAATCAGATGGGGGGATACCTGATACCAGACAGAAGAGGTAACATAACACAGTGTCCTCCCCTAGAACTTTTGCTCTCCGTCTTGTGTGTCTGGCCACCCTGCTCCCTGATGCTATCAGTGAGAGAGAAAGACTGCCAGTATCTAGTAGCTCTATGCTAAAGGAAAGGACATGGGGTTTTTATTTAGCTACTGAGGGGTCATTGACATACATTTTTGGTGAATTCATGTGTCAGTCTGTGTTTATGTCTGTGTGTTCATGAATCTTTGTTCATCTGAATGGTTATGCATGCATATATGTCACGGTGATCGAATGTGATTTTCATTGGCTTTATTTGTTGTCCCTCTTAATCTTGTCTGCTTGTTACTCAAGTAAGCTCATTTCACATGAATGAAAGACTAAGTGTTCAAAGTCCACACTTCTCAACATTATTCCAGGTGGCACTGCAATTCATTGCTTAAGCATCAAGATTTTCATTAGTTTTCTTCCTTTGCCTGGATTTTTTGTGCTTATTAATTTATAAATTAATTGCAAACATGAACTGACAGTTTACAAGAAATGTTTAGCATAGCATGAATTATTACCTCAGTAAATGTGATTGCAGGCAATTTGGTGCATATGCTTGACTTCATAGATTTTTGTGGCTAATAAAAAAGATATTCAAGTTTTTAGTGTTTAGCCTAAGTCTCTATGAATGGTTAAATTCTACTTCCTTAAAAGGGTAAAACAACTTAAACGGGCTCTTTTGGAGATTACTCCCAGATTTATTCACAATATTTGAACATTTTTATGTTATATGTGTCTATATTATTTATGGATGCATGTAATTGCTCTAAATTGATCTAAATAATTAACCAATCAACTAGATAACTCTTTTTTTTTTTTATTCAGCATTTTGTTCACCATTTCAGCACTTCAGCTGCTCTTTGCATTATACAAACATATAATGACAACCTGACCAATGCAAACTGTCCAGTATTACTCAAAATTGCATATGATTAATGCACATTAAAGTTAGCAAGGAGCATTTTACTTCTCCTAAAAAGTTTCAGTTTCAGAGACACCAGGTTTTACTACACCAGTCATAATATCAATGTCCAACTTTAACTTTTGTTTGCCCCCGCAACTGTTTAATAACTTTAATTATACATTATAATACATTAGGACATTGGTTTTAGTACACTATTTGTAATACTTTTTATTCTAAACTAAATCCTTTTTCCGAGTGTTACAAAGACTATCAAAGTAGCAGTCAGCATTAATGTTTCTCAGATACTGTTTATTCGCCAAGTATTAGATGTAGAGCTTGTGTTGTTGCAGACAATTCCTGTAGATGAGAAAAAAATGCCAACATATGCTACTAAGTGATGATTTGTCATATTTTAAATGTTGAATATATTATTTCTGAATAACTAGAGAGTATGGAGACAGAATATTACTCATCAGGGTCTTGAAATGCTAGTTAATTGAAGCAAGATCTTGACAGACAAATATCCATATTTAAGGCTGTATATTATTTTACCCCTTACATTTTGTCAAGCACAACCTCCAGAAAAACCTCCCGACATTGCCAAGTTTGCAATACCTCAACTAAAAGCTGAGTTTGCCTATATCTTGTCCAGCATTTTCATATCAGGACCAGCTCATTAACCACTATCCCTGACTTAATCACAAAATTAGCACATCACAATTAAAAGAGTTTGCTTTTTATTAAACATGCAAAATGCTTACTAAATGCTTTTTCAGATCTTTGGGAATTGATGGTTAGCTTAAGTAGCCTTTCACAGGTGAATTGACTTTTGAAATGCATGTGTGTCTCTAAGATCCCAATTCAATGGTTTTCTCTTTGCATGCTAAAGTTTCATGTTGCATTTCTTGATGTAGTAGTAGACTGTGTGAAGTGACTGCTTTTCTGTCGCTTCATACAAATACTCACAAGCCCATGTGATTGTATTTATTAGAGGAGCATGATGATTTCTCATGCAATGCCTTTTGAGGGCTTGAATGTCACACACTTTCAGCAGTGGTTTGTGTGGCCTCGCCCTTCACAGACTGAATTTCTCTGGATTCCCTGAATAATTTCACAATATTATGTACTGCTGATGGTAAAAGACCAAAAGAAAGGCAAGTTGGTGAGACAAAACATGAAAAATAATTTCAAGAAAATGTACCATTTGCAGTTTTTGTTGTGTGTTTGTGCACAAATCTGTTGAAATCTAAAGAGGATAAAATACATTTGCAATATTTGCTATGCGCATTTTCTTTTATTCTGTGGTATTACAAGAATTGGCTTGTAATAGTGAGCTATTATTTGATTCTGTGTTTATGGATTTGTAATAATCTGTAACTGCATGGAAGTAGACCCATGAAACAAACTTGACTCCTGGTATGTAGTCCATTCTCAGACTTGCTGTGACTTTGACATCATTGTGGCTAAATGAAGGTTGTAATTTTACACTCATAACAGCAGGACAACAATTACAGCATCTTGCAGTAGCCTTCCGATCCATGTGTCCGCTCAGAACTTCGCAACGTGTCTCCACATAACCCCTTTGTATGGACGGAAAGCCCCAGCGGGTAGTTCTGTGGCCTCCTGGGGCTGGCTGAATCTGCCTCCTGCCTCTTCTTTGGGAGGAAGGGACATGGAGGCTGTCCCTCGCTGCACAGCACTGGGGTCCAGATTGCTACACTGGGCCAGTCTGGAGGTGGGCAATGGCACTCCAATTCATCTCCTGCTGTAGCCCACCGATGAGAGCACCCGGTGCCCACTCCTCATCTGTGAGAGCACTCAGGAAGATGGATTGGTTGGCCGGACGACCAGAGGAGGCAAAGCGTGTGGCTAAGAGACTGTTCAGCACGTGGCTGCTCTCATATGCAAGTTTGATGAAAGACGTTTTCAGCTGCAGTCTGGGGAGCAACTTCTATCATACGCATAAACTCCCAAAGCATCATATAGCTCTAAAGAACAGCAACAATATAAAGGATGCACAAACATATCAATGATTGTAAAATGCAATGTAAAAAGTAAAAAATACAAAAGTGATTTAAATACATACATTTTAGAATGTTGTAATTGATTACAATTATCCATTATAATTCAATAATGTAAGCTCATTTTATGAAAGAAATCCATTTCAATTGTAGTGTTTACTCTTTATTGTTTAAATAATAAGGTAACCAATGAGAATTTCCCTTTCAAATGTAGATGTTTACAGACAGCAGTCAACTTCCCTAAGTATTCCTCCAGCACCATGAGCAGAATAATAGATCTAATCTATAAATTTTCGTAAGTTTTAATCAGTTTTTAGTAGCTTTTTGTAATAATAGAATCATGCTGAATTATTCCAAATACTGCCAAAATAGGTTATTCAGAATTAATCAAATCCTAGTAAAATTTGAAGTGCTCTAATGCATCTAAACATTTTCTCAATAACTGTGATTGCACCAAATAATTGTCCAGAGATTTGCACTTTTAATATTTTGTATTTTGTTTCTTCCTTCATCTTTTACTTTATGTGTGCACTAAATGTGGTGTGCTTGCAGTTTAATACCATAGCTTGAGTATATTTAACCTCATTTGGACTGCTGGAGCACAAGCACTATCCAACTCTGCCATTCAGCTTTAAAACATAAAAGATGTTTTAACCAGTTTGCACATTTCTGTAATTGGCTGCTAGTTTTATTAAATCAGCTACAGCTTTCAAATGTCTCATGCAGTTCCCTGTGAAATGTTTACATATACTGACATCTTTTTAATGTTCTGTCTGTGGTTATGTGTCAAACTTTACTCTTTTATGCTAAATACTGTGTCTGTGTGATGCATAGTTAAAGGATTGATTGTTGGTACCATAGGCCTGTTTCAGTCCCTAAGCACGTTTTACCTAGGTTATGCTGGTGCTTATAATTGCATGGGCTTGTCTGAAAAGGCAGACTAAATTACACAGATATGGGCTAAGGTGCTATCAGTAATATTCTCATGATGTTCCTATTAATCAGCCTGGGTGGTTTTTATCACATATCGCTCTGCCCACCACTGGCCAGGCAATAATCAGTTGCACAAAAAAAGGAAAAAAAATCCAACACAGCCAGTTTCTGGCCCTCTTGTGTTATGGAATAAACCTTGCAGAAAAAAAAATCAGTTCATCCCCAGAAGCGGCTACAAATTGGTCCTGCGTGACATGCTTGGAATTTGCTCCGCTTTCCGTGACCTAAAACAAAAATGACATGAACATTGACAAATTTGACAAAGAAATTTGTGCAAAAAAACAACATCTATTTGGTCAGCCAAGCAGCAAATATGTCGGATGATATGCTTTATTAAGCAATCCATTTTTCAGCAATAGCGGTGCCATCTGCAAAGGTTAGCGTGCATCAGGCTACAGAAATTTCATCTGCCTCTGTGGGCCTTTGCAAACACACTGGCACATTTTTCATGTACATACAATTTTGGATGCAAATAGAATAGTTGATGAAAGGGATGACCTTCTGAAGTGACTCCTCGGCAGTAAGCTAGGGCAGGGTAGAGGAATGAGTTACTGCCCTGGCTGATCCAGCACTAGTGTAATATATGACTGCTGCTCACATGCAGCCAGTGAAAGCCCACTCACCATCTTCATAGGAATCTTGTTTGTATCAAAAAAATCTTTTTTTCTTTTTATGGCAGAAGAAGAAACTTTCTGAAAAAGCTTTACTCTTGTATGTTTTAAAAGGCAGCAAACCATTGTGGCACACTCAATTAATTATTAAGTGACATTCTAGGATTCTAAAAATGTGACTTGGTTATTATTGGTGACTTAAGACTGTAATGCATACCAAAAGAAATGACATTTAGTTACAGCTTTGACATAATCCTAATTTTTTTCATCAGCTACAATGTTTTCTTTGGTTCAAGAGCTGTTCCAAATGATTTTGTCAGCATGTAAGCAATGTTCGCCCTGCTCTATCTTTGTTGTCAGTGGTTTAACAAATGGACAGTCAGACAGCTAGTGCTCCACTTGCTCAGAGGTGTGGGTCTCATCTGTATTGTGGCTGGCAGCACAGTCATCTTCATTCTCTTTGTCCTTACTGAGAAAGGTGATCTATCAGAACACAGACATCATGGTGAATCTGGCTGGCCTCTGCCTTCTCCCATTTGAATTGAACACACATTGTCTGAGTGCTCTGCAAGCATCCCACTAAACCAGGCCAGGATTGAGAATGAGTGAGCTGTCCTTGGTACATATTGCCATCCCAATGATTGAGTTCCTTTTCTAGATTTCAAGAAGCGATGAAAATTGAAGACTTGACTTTGCAAGGTGAAAGTTTCAATAGGAATAGGTAATCTCATTTCCATTTTGTTCACATCCCTCCTCTTTCTGCATTATGAGTAATAAGCATTATACTGTAACAGATATTAGGTGGCTGCAATGTCATTAAAGTGTCAAATGAATTCGGCATCAAGTATGCAAGGTTACAAGATTATTATCATGTACATGCATGCATACATGTTTCTGATTAATGCGTTTACACATGCAAATTCCATTATCAGCGTGCACACACTCAGAATCTATGACTGAACCCAACAGTAAAGATAGTCTTGTGTAGTTACAGAAAACATGGCAACACATTCTGCTCCCATTGCATACGCTAAAAGAGTTGACCATGACCAATGTTCCTTTTCCTATTTTTACTGTGATTATACAAAAACATTTCTTTGTTGGGATTTTTCATTAAATACAATAAAAACAAGAATGTGTGATTTATTAACTTTCTTGGACTTTTATTTACATTTGGCTGACACTTTTATCCAAAGCAACTTCCAAGACGTGGAGCAGTGTAGTGTGACAGTACCTTGCTCAAGGGTACCTCAGTAGTGCCTGGACCGGGACTTGAACCTGTGACCTTCAGGTCCCAAGGGCAGTGTCCTAACCACTAGGCCACCACTGCCACATTTTCACTGATCTACTTAAATTACACTTTAGGACAGAGCAAAAAAAGCATGAAAAAGTTAAAGAATATTCAAGTTATGCCATTTTGAAACATTCCACAATAAGCATGTGAACTGGTAACAGGTGAAGGGAATATAATTGGGTATAAACGGAGCATCCACCAAAGTCTCAGACTCTGTAAGCATAAATGATCATTTTTCAACACAATATTACAAAATATTTAGGCCTTTTATAATCTACCGAACATATTATTGTGAAAAGATTCAGGGAATCCAGAGAAATCTCAGTCTATGTAGGACTAGGTCAGAAATCTTCAAGCCCTCAGAAGCCATCATGCATGGGAGGACTTTGGAAAACCAGTGTAACTTAACACAGTCTGCTGCTGCATAAAAAAAATGCAACCTGAAAGTCTGTTACACAAAGAGAAAGCCAAACTTAATTTCTATGCAGGAAAACAGCTGACTACTCTGGACACAGGCTCATCTCAGATGGAACAAAACCCAGTGGAAACTTGTGTTGTGGTCAGATGAGTCCGCTTTTGGCTTATTTTTAGGTTTTCAATGTGCCAACGATGAAATGGACCATCTACACTCTTATCAGTAAAAGGTGCAACATCTATGATTATAGGGAAATATCAGTGCCCATGGCAGGTGTAAAGATCCCATTTCTGCAGAGACATATTTTGGAACATTAGAAAGACATATTCTGTCAAGACAGCGTCTTTTCCCAGGATATAATTGGTTATTTCAGCAAGTCAATGACAGTCCTCATTCTGCAAGTGCTACAACAGTGTGGCTTTGTAGACACAGAGTGTTTGTGCTTGACTGGCCTGCCAACAGTCCAGGTCTGTCTCCTATTGATTGAAAATGTATGAAGCTTCATGAAGAGTCAATGACAATGGCCACCCCAGCTAGTTGTGCAGCTGAAATCTTGTGTCAAGCAACAGTTAGTCTTCTCAATTCCCAAATGATTAAATAGTGTAATCAAAAGTAACACAGCATTAAACTCTCTTCCAACTTTTTTTTAAGTGTGTTGCAGGTGTCAAATTCTATATTTGTTTATATTTACATACATCTTACGTTGTTAAAAGTTCAAAAGAGTTAAATTATTTATTAAACAATTAAATTGGTTAATTGCATTTTATAAAACTGGAATGGAATGGAAATGGGGTTTGTAGTAAGACCAGTGTATGTGCTGTAACTAACTCTGATGGTAGATTGGATAGGGCTGTTACTATCGATTAGTAGTAATCTAAATTAGTGATTGATTAATCTAGTGATTACTTTGACAGTTTGTAATTTCATTAAACAAGGCTCTAACAACACACTTTGCTATGCCTTTTAAAGATTATTTTAAGAAGCTTTAAAGAACACTGTGGGAAAGATATACATATAATAAATACACCAGGCTGTGTTCCTTTCCTCAAGAAAGAGCAGTAGGAGAATTGAAAATAAGTGTTATCAGGGTATTGGCATGTATCAGATTATACTTTCTAAGACGTCTTTGGACCACTACTATGATAATAATGATCATTTTTATCTACTCTCTGGGAATTTTGGAAATGTAATATTAGCAGATATTATTTAACAGTGATACCAAGTAGTATAATAATACTTATTTATGCAGTTATGTGAGATATATGTATAAACTAATTTGAGATGTATAAAAAAGGACAATAATATTTAGTCTTCTAAAGGATGAGAGGCTGATTAGGATCAGATTTTTTTAGTGTTTTTGCAAAGTCCCTCCCCAAAGTCCTACACATAAACTGTCTGAGTTTCTTGTTTATTAGATTGGTGGTCTGTGATTTTGATATTTATTTTCCTCCAGTAAAAGTAGGGTCCAGTTGTCTGCAGCAGCCCTCTGAGAGCAAGCTGTTTCTCAGCTGAAGGGTCATAGGGACTGGACTTATGGGGATGATCACACAACGATAATTCAAATGACTAAGAAGTCAGTGCTTCAGTGACTTTGTCCCGCAGAGGGACGCGACTCTCAGGCCCTCAGATTGATTGTTTACTTGGGTGCTAGGGGAAAAGAGCATCTATTTGTTTCCCAAGGTGAGCGTCTTTCCAAACACCTGCTGTTAAATAAGCAGGGCCAGACCTCTGGCCACCACTCTCTGGCCAGGGGAATAAGGCGGCTTTGTCTCAGTGATGGAGAGCTATTGTTATTTATCTCCTCCCCTACTGTACATGTCACCGGCAAGGTGCTTAAGCCTGAGTGTTATATATAGACTTCTTCAGTCTCCAGATAGAAATGAAATGGGATTGCCAGCATTTTTGTTGGGGTACCATCAGAGGTGTGTGTGCGCGTGTGTGTATTCTGGAGTGGGAGGAGGGATTAGAGATCCACTCACTGTGTACTTCATCACCTGCAAACTCAATGAGGGAAAGCGTTTCTGTGCCTGGCAACTGTAAACTGCATCCAGGTTACTGCACGCTACAGTAGCCAAGAATGCGTGGTTCTGTAGATGATTAAATCAATACAATTTTGACAAGACTTGTAGGAACATGCCTCTTTATTTTACGCAATTCCTTCCCCTCCGTCAGGGGGCATTTATCACTCGACCCAGGCGCTGTCACCTAATGGAGATTGTTCTTTAGTCTGCGCTTGATCGAAAGGCAAGATTATGATGCATGTCGATAGTTTGCTGAGATATTGACACAGGGACAAAGAGCACAGTCTGCGGTATACACAGACTTGCAGCCAGTGCAGCCATATCCACCACGGATGATTCCCATTGATATTTCATTGACGAATCAGCCCAAGTGCCCCGGTGACTGGAGGCAGCCGTTAAGACCCCCGCAAACTCATTCCGCTAGCGATTAACACAGGGACGACTGATGTATTTCTCATCTTTATTTACTTTGGTGCGGAGGCGCCGGCCGTTTTCTCGTTTGATATCGTAATATGCCGCAGGCCACTGCCTCCCACTGCCTGTCCTCCTACACCACTTAATACAATGTCCTTGGCACACGTATCCTAGAACGCTATTCGCTGTCTCACAAAGGGTTAATAACAAAAGGCAGCCCATGAGGAGAAGAAGGCAGAGGGATAATGAATATGAAAAAGGGGGGTTGCATATGAAAGAGGAATGAGATAGGGGGAGCTAATGACAGGTGTAGCTGTAAATTCTTCATTCTGCATGGGCTGATGGGAAGCGCTCGGCTGTGCGTTCGCCTGTGACTTTACAACTAATCCTGTTTGTAAGTTATTATTTATCTTCAGCAAAGTTTGTCAAACTTGGGCTTTGATATTTTTTTTTCCTCCTCCCTCCTCCGATTTCTCTCTTGTGGCTCGCTCTCACACATGCTCCCCACATAATTTATGACTGCCTCTGGTCTTCATGACAGATTATTAAAAGTAGAATTAGTTTTTTGCGGTGGATTTTTCCACTGGGAATTGGTGAGGCAGTCCTCTCAGAGGAAGGTCTCTTACGAGGTCTCCATTACTAATAGAAGTTTTTTCCCTTTTTTTTGATGGGGGTGAGAAGACTAATGATTTGAATTTACTGTGGCAGCCGTCACGTGGTGGGGAAAGCATCAGTGGAGGAGACAAGAGGTTAAGTTCTTCCCTGTGGAGAGCTTTATTGGATTGTTTAGCAGCAGAAAGATAATGTTTTTGTCATAGACTGCTGCTGCTGCTGTTGCTGCTGCTACTGCTGCTGCTGCTGTGCTGGAGTAGAGTCTGGCTATGGAGGCTATGGAAAAAATAATGAGAAAACATGAAGAGGAATGAAGAAAAGGGAAAGGAAAAAGAGGGAAACTGATGCAGGCTACTGTTAAATGTACCGTTGATGCTGAGGAAAAAGGATATGTACAAATGCTATATAGTTATACTTAACTCAAGTGGACAAAGAGGAAGGCAAGGGTATATAGATTTAGAAACTCTTGCTTCTTTCCATACATGCACAAAATGCAGGATACACATGCACAGCCACACACGCACACAAAGTCCTATTTCCATTCACCTGATGGCCGTTTGAAGCTTGTTCTCCCAGCATGCTACTGCAGCATGGGAACCAGAGGGGAGTCACAGCACAGCTGAGAGCCTCGGCTTAATCTTATGCATCATTAAGCACTCAGCGGCAAGCCAGCGCTGTTCATATACATCATCCACGCTTAATAAACATAATGATGACATAAGATGTAATTCTAGATGAATTTTCATTTTATAGGGAAATGGAGAATTCCTCTAGAAAGGAAAAGAAAGAAAAAAGTAAATTATCAGGGAAGTACAAAATAAATGATGTTTTTTTCACCAAGATGAATAGTGGTGTTTGGGGCATTAGAGATGGGGAGGAGAGTGGAGTGAGTGAGAGTGCGTTGTGGGAGGGGGTGTTGAAGAGGGCAGTGGAGGTGACTGGGGAAGGAAGAATAAAGTTGGGGGGGCAGTGGGGGTGGTAAGAGAAGGTAAGCGAGGGGCACTTGCCATTTCTACATTTTAATCGTGGGAGTCTGATGGACAGGCCGAGGGAGCCGGAGTGGGACTCATCCATCATGGGCATTGGAAGTCAGTAGTATGAGAGGTAGACTTTCAGGCCAGGTCACTTTACAGAGGAGGAAATAGGATTCTGATGAAAGTGTGAGGGGAGAGTGGCCCCAGACACTGCCCAGGGCAGCCAGGGCTATGGGAGGGCCACAGAGACCTGAGATTACCACGCCCTCTCTTATGGTAGGTGGGGGGACAGGGCTGTCCTGGCTGCCCAGGCCATGTTTGGGGGAAGTTGGGAGGAAAATGAGCTTCAGCCATGGCCTATAACCCCCACCCCAATCCCTGCAGACCCCCAGTAGTGGCCTTATCCTGAACCCAGGCCTGTACCCACAAAAAATAGCACCCTTTGTGCCACGGCGGCGAAGGGCACCCATGAATTAATGCAAAGAGGAGGGAGATGGATCGCCCTTTGAAATTAGTGAGCACTTTGAATTCCAACAGAGGGGGCCGGGCAAACTACTTCCCCTCTATCAGTGACTCTTGACACGGGCAGATAACAGCCCAGAACGAGCATCTACAAATCAAAGCGTAATTACGACCGCTGGCGTCCCATAAACGCCCCAGTCAAGATGGCTGCTTGAAGCTGTGCGGTGTTTGTACAGCTGTATGAGTCCAGGCTTCAGATGCTGCTGAGAGGAAACGGCAGCAAGTGCACAAGCGCATGTCTGCCAAAAGCCTGTGAAACTGGAAAGCACTGGCTCTGTCTAATGGCTAACTAGAGCACAGCAGTCCAAATACACATCCAATTTTACATCACAATGCAATGTGATGAGTCCAATAAAATTACGTAGCTCTCATCAAAGTTTCATGCATTAAACCACCCTTTCCCATAGATTTAGTAACATTAATGGTTCCGGTGACCTACTAAACTACTGAAACTGTATACTTTTACTCCAGTTTAGAATATGTTAATTATGGCAACTCAGCATCTGGAACATACTAGTATGGTAAATGAGCTATTTTCAGGATGTAGGTTGGAAGTGTGTGATTGTGAACAGAGTAATGTAAGCTATTTAGCCACCTTCCCCAATGCCAGCATGGCTCCCACTAAATCTGCTGCCAGTGTGTCCAACTGGAACTCTTCCCAGAAACCACATCCTCATTATTATGGGCATGCAGTGTTCCCAGAATTCATGAATTTGTGGTTTACATAGATCACACAAGTGAACAAACAAACAAATCAGTCAGCAAATAGCAGAATGTCCACAACTGTATGATTCTCATAGGCATTGTTTTTTTAATGAGCTGTAGAAAAGTTAGGTAGTTCACTGAATAAGGTTGCAAACTGGAAGTAATAAAATAAGATTTATGATAATGAGATAAAGTAAGTATTTTTAATATTTGAGAATATAAAAAGGGAGAGTGCTGATTCATTTCAGTTTCTTGCTTTAATGTGAGTTTGTCATATATTTAACACCTGCTTCACCATCTTGCTGTGTTTTGACACAGACTTGTGATCTTTTATGGTTTACCTCATCACCCATTTATATTGTCCTATATAACTCAGAGCTGGAGTGAGTGCTTTTGACATAATCTGTTCCTGTTGAACTATAGAACTCTTAAGCATAACTGAGCTGTTCCTGGCACCACTGTCAAATTATATCTTGTTTCTTGAACTATTAAAAGTGTCAGCAGTTGTCTGCTGTTGCTTTTATATGCTGTTATTAACGATGCAGAGCCTACCGCCCAGAGTGTACATCTAATTAAAAACCCCCAACAGTTAAAGCTGGAGAATGAATCCGAGAGATAGAAAATAATCACTGCAAATAATGTGATTATTTTTCACAGCCTCTGGAGGACTGGGCTGTGATGTCCTATCTGTATTCTTACTGTGGGCTGTGAACCCACTCTATAATTATTATTGGCTGCTGTTAAAGTTGTGACTTTCCACAGTAGGGTTTTATTGCTGCCAGTTCACTTATTTTGAATCCTTTTTCATTTACGTGGTATTCATCAAATCTGTTATTTGGCATTAAAGTTAAGTTATTGAAATAAGCTCCTGATCCTCTTAGCTGTAACCACTGACGTGGCCTGTATTAAAATGCTTAACCCTCAATTTGCTCTTGAGAGATTGTCCTTCAATTGGCATATTCAAGTTCACAATATCAGTTAAATGAAAATTCATGCAATTTCTTCTATTATATTTGATTAACTTTAGGGCTGTTATTTCAGTAACCAGTACATGAACCCTGGCCATGTGGAAATGCAGTCAGTTTCACAGATGAGGCTAGCTTTGTTTCAAATGAGATGATGCACTGCCACTTGTCAGCACTGGAGATGAGACACAGCTTCAGATGTGTGAGTATGTATTTATTTTTAGCGTGCAGTGATTTAGATGATAGATTGTGGCCTGGTGGAAGTGTATTGTGGGACTGGGGTGCTTTTTATCTTTGCTTGACCGCAGCCCTGTCCAGTTCCCTACTCTCATTTCTGCCCTTTGACTCAGTCAGCTCATACCCTCCAGCCTGCTGGCCTGTTTTCAGGCTCCCTGTCTTAACCTGAAGAATTATGGGTGGAGATAATTAGCTCTTATAGGTACACTTTCCATTTCTTCACTTCACTAAGCACATCATCTTGCTCGCCTCTTTATTGTTTGCTTTGCTTTGTCAGATCGATGTCTTGCTACTGCGTAACTAGCAGTCATATCTAAAGCAACATAAATCACAACACTGTTCCCTGTCGCACCAGTCCCATGCACTCTGCATCAGTCCCGTCTGCAAACGCAGGCAAAAGCAGCATCTTTTTTTCTTCCTTTTTTTTCTTCTTCTTTTTTTCTTTTAGAAAACCGACATCTCTGTTTGCTGTCTGGGTTTGACTGTGCTTACCATTTCGCCGCTGTTTGTGTAGTGCTGTGCTCACTGGTCTTTTGCCATGTAAAATGGAATGTGATTACACAGTACTTCACTTTGGCTTTTGGAGACTGTCTGAGCATCAGGCGTTTGTGTCAGATCCCTCTCCACCCAGCCCATAATATCCTACTGCTCCCCTTGAGTCAGGGGCAGACTGCTGAGGGGGAACCTACCGGATTATCTCCTATACGGTGCCCTCAGTGGATAGCAACAGGGTGGGCAGCATCTTGCCCGCCATAACCACAGGCCCTGCTATGATTCCACGCTAATGAATGCACAAAATGCAAATAGCCCTCCCCTGTAAAAGTTGACATTGTCTCCTGTGATAAATTTTCTGCTGAGGTAAGAGACAATTTAGAGGCGAATTACAAGCAGGCTCTTTGTCACTCTTCAGCTCCATTTACATTCGTAATTAGCTGTAATTCCACTGCACCCATTAGAGAGAGAGAGAGAGAGAAAGAGAGAGAGATATAGAGACTACTACTGAAAGAGATAAGCAGTAAAAGGAGTGAGAGAGAAAAAGAGAGGCAGAGCCAGATCTCTTGATGCTTTTCACCGACACAGCGCCGTCAGCTGGTGATTTATATGCACCCTCGCACGGCCATCGCCACGCCAATGGGTGTAAACATTGATTAGGAGCAGGAAATGAGGCACACACTTTGTCCTCGGTGTCAGGGGCTCTGGGTCGAGGAGGAGGAAGACTTGCGATCTTGACGTGTTCAGCCCTCAACACCTGAGCGCGTTTTAGAGGGTGGCGTTAGATACGCTTCTCAAGCGTTACCCAAACAGACACATGACATCGTGCTTCTGTGCTGGTTGAGTGACAAGCTTAGACTTGTCATTGAGTCTCTTTCAGGCCTTTGACACACACACACACACACACACACACACACACAAACATACAAAGGAAAACAGGAGTTATGATTTGCCATTGTTTCTATGACAATTACATTCTCTACATTATCTAGCAAAATAAATTTGAATTGAAGCTGCTAAAGCTTAGTTTATTTTGCGTCTCACTGAAACATCAATGTTTGCCTTATAATAACTTCACCATATTATTGTGTAATAGGCATTGTTTTGCCCATTATTATTATTATTATTATTATTATTATTATTATTATTATTATTATGTTTTGTTTAAATGAATAATTAAATCTATGAAGAATCGCTATCAAACATTTTTACATTTGCAGAGCTCTGTGTAAATGTCTGTAAATGGGGTTATTGAAAGCCACAGATTCATCATGTTTGCAAAAAGGCTGATCTGTGAGAATATGTGGAACCAACCAGTACGTTTGACACACAGTGAGTATTAGCTTAATAGCAGCCTTTGTAGCACTGTTTGAAATTAAAAAAGACTGATGCATTGGGTGATGAAGTGCTCATACTATAAAATAATCAGTAAAGTGAAAAGTGAAAGTGACTTTGTCATTGTGAACACACTCAAGCACCACAACAAAATGTGACCTCTGCATTTAACCCATCACACGTGCACACATGGAGCAGTGGACAGCTATCAACAGCGCCTGGGGAGCAGTGTAGCGGGACAGTACCTTGCTCAAGGGTACCTCAGTAGTGCCGGGCTGGGACGCGAACCTTTAACCTTCAGGTCACAAAGGCAGTGTCCTAACCACTAGCCCACCACTGCCCAAAATAATTGTAAATTATAAGAAATAAATAAATAAAATTTAATGCATTTATAAAAAATACATTATAAATTATTGTGAATAAATAATTAATTATTACTTGTCATTTGCAATAAACTACTTATGTGGACCAAATTGTAATAGTATAAAGATTCATACAGTACTGTAAAAAAGTTGTAGGCAGCCAAGAAAATGGCTTGAGTTATTTTTTATCTCAACAGTAATTGTGTGCTTAGCATTAAAACTCTATATAATATTAGAATAAATACAAATACAGATAAATAAGATAAACAAATAATATTGTACAAGTTAGAAAAGCACCGGTTTGGTTTATGACTTACAGTTGTAGCCTGTGGATGGATTTGTTAAATTTTATCAGCAGCTTACCTGACTTCATTTCATGAAGACTTAATTAGATAAATTCGGAACTGGATGATAACTGTAATTACTTTACACATAAAATTTTTGTATATTTTTTGCTTTTCTGTTTATTGAAATATTTTTCTAAACAGTAAATACTTTATATCTCATTTTCCTAGATGTGTTTACTTTTGCACAGTATGGAGGTGATCTGTAGACCGAGCTGTAACAGTAATAATGAAGAATCTTTACTATCTTAAGCATGAGTGCTAATGCTAACACTAACACTACTGGATCTGTTGTCACTGATCTGACTAAACGACTAAACCTTGTGGTTAAAGGATCAAAGCTCATACATCCTGTGATCTCTTACACATACATACTCTCCACAAGTCTCCAGCATTGTGTCTCTATCTGAGAGCTTTTATGGACAGTTCCTTGAAGGTTTAGCTGGTACTGACACTTGCAAGGTCAAATTCTGTGCCTCTTCTTACCAAAGTTTGTCAAGGTTTGTTTACCCATGTCCTGCTACTGACCATCCACTTGACCTTACACCAGTGTCTAGACTGGGATGCTTGCCTGTGGTCAGGTCTGGTACCTAAACACTTTGGTAATGTACTCACTCAGGGTGGTCTAATGAGGCTGCCAGTGACCTTTTTAGAGAGAATAGGTTTGTTTATTCTGAAAGCTTGTTTTAATGATGTCTAATTGATTCATTTGATGAACACATCAGAATCATTTTCTCAGATTCATTAGCCATGATGATCGAGCATCCACACCCCCACACGCAAAGAAATGTCATGTAGGCCTACCTCTGTGTTGTTGAAATACTATAAAGTCTCCTGCACTCTTTTGGGGTGTGTTTACGCTCTCTCTGTAGGCCTGCTGTTGTGCCGCTATAAAATGTAGATGCTAGAATTGTGCATTAGGATGTTATGATTGCATCCATCAATCATGTCTGAGATTTTGGAAATGATAGTTTAATGTACCTTTTTAACTACATGTAACTTCATGTCTTCCTTTCTATATATTTTTTTTGTCGTCAGTGTGAAATTCTGGTGAAGGAGGTGTAAAGAGAAAGCGAGAACCCATTGTGTTTTTCCCTGTCATTAAGCTGTGCCTGGGAGATGATGTGGAAGCTGTATGTGGTCCAAGGGAAGTATTTATGGCCCTGCTGGAATCTCGTTGGGCTCCGCTGATAGCTGAGATAATGGGAGCGAATGGGATGCAGCGAGCTGTTCTAATGGCACCAACAAGACACGAGAACAGCCAGGATAAATAAATGTTAGCCATTTTCTCCACTCTATACCATTTGCATGTTGTGCTATTAAATGCATTAAATGCCCTTTAAATATTTCTGATAATAGAATAATAATAAAAGTGCCTGATCCACTAAAAAGTGGAAAATAAGGATTTAAATGTGCTAAATGCATTTAATGCAAAAGCTAAATGTTTCATTTGAATGGTGAAGTTGTGTTGGGTTGAAGATAGCAGGGGCTTTAATTTTAATTTGTTTTAATTCTGACACTTACGCTCCAATGGCTTTTCTCATGGAATGGGGAGGAATACAAACAAGATTTCACTTCATTAAACAGCAACAAACTGTACGGAAATTGCACTTACTTATGGAAATGGATTTTAAGCATGCAAAGCATTACTTGCTCAGTCTACGCTGAAATTTGAAAAACATTACAGGGTGAGCATATTAGCTGTGACAGACTCAAGCACAAGTCCTAATTACAGAATATGGGGATCAAGGTACAGCTAAGCCTATGAAGATAAAAAGGGACAAGCTATTAGAAAAATATATTGACCTTAAAAACCCACTTAATATAATAAAGTAGTATTTGCAAAGGTTGTATAAGACTGAGAGTTGGTGATAGAAATATCATTCAACAGTAAAATCAGAAATGAGCCAACCTCACACTGCGGGATGGGCAATATCAAAAAACATTGTGATACTTATCGACATGTTCATGAAACAAGATATGCATTATGAGTTTTTGGCACAAAATGTTCTAGTAAAATCTGCTATCAAGTTATTCAGACATATCACTTACTGCAGTAAATCTAAGTAGAAAAACAATATTTTAGTTTTTAATGAAGTCTACATTTGGTCAGTGTTCTAGAAGTACTGGTGATATCCATGATATGCTCAGAAAAGCATATTGTGTATCACACTAACAAAATTTCTCACAATAATAATAAAATGTTAATATTACCTACCTTTTCTCATACTTGTAAGTAGAAATTTTCTAGTGACATTTTAAGAAGAATCAGTAATCTGGTGCTTAGTGTAATTTAGATTTTTAACCTCATTTACATTGACTTAACAAATAAATTATTTTATCTGATCCCACACTAATATATATCCCATAGTTTTCCCAGCTGAAAAAAGATTGGATCAGACTTGCGACGCCCCTTTCAGTAAGTGTTTGGGTTTTACATAGACTTGGTTAGGTAATTTTTTTTTGCTTACCTTCATAGTATGAAAATCCAGGCTATAGCCAGCATGACTCCACTAACCATCAAGGAGGCCTTTTAAGGTTTGCAAGCAGACCTGTGACTTGGTGACTTGCTGAGAGCTCTTTTCTTTCCTTATGTCATCCAGACCTCATTCTGATCTGAACTGCTTGAGCCCGAGTGTGCAGGATGTGAATAGAAACTTCAGTCTTATTGTTTATGTGCTGCTCAGTGTGACCGCACTTCGTGTCCTCCACTCTGGTTTGTTTTTCATGCTACTTAACAGTGACATTGGATGCCATGTGTGTTTACCTATCTTCAGTACACTAATCTATATGCATTAATCCCGGAATTCCGATAGTTCCATTATATATTAGGAAAGCAATTATCACTTCATTAAACTTCAAATGTGTTAATACAAGTCATAAGACTAAGCCATCTGTTGAATTATCGTTCCGGTCTCCGTTTGAAGCTATCCGCTCAAGAACCTTCTAAGCAATTAAGGTTATACTTGGTAATTTAACTTTGAAAATGGGATGTCTGCTGTTACTCGCCTAATAATAGCCATGCATATGGCAGTTATTTAGCCTCTTTTTAATGAGAGAGATGGCCCCCTCAATTTGTCTTTGAGATCTGGAAAAGGCAGATTGGAGCCTGAGGACTCAATTCACCTGAGCATATGTCAGAATCGGAGGCTTTTCAATGTGCAGGCACAGTTGATAACTGAACTAGGGCAAAAAAAAGTTTATGTGCTACGAATTCTAAGATGTATTACTTTATTACTTAATTTTACTTTAAACTCTAAAAAAAAAAATTAAAGCTATTTTTTATTTTGTTCATGCAGAATGAATGTTCAGAGGCAGCTCCACAAGTATATTATTTTGAATCCCTCTGCTGCATCTAGTGCATTCCTCATCTTTTTTTAAGTCTCTTTAAATATACATGTATATTTATTGGTAAATCATCACATGTGATATGTGTGAATAACCGGCTTTCTGTGCTTAATTTTAAATTTGACACTATGATATATGTCAACGAGGGTACCATCAAGTTAACCTCAACTCATTTCGCAAAATCAATAAATCAGTGCTGTAATTGGGCTGCTTTAGCATGTTTGCTGTTTCAAATTACATGCTGAGGCAATTTGAATGCAGTGCAGTCATAAGCTAACATTTTGAATTATGTGACATTTAGTCGTTTTCAGCCTCTTAAATCTGAGATGGAAGCAATAAGACAGACAAATGTGTCTGAATATGTGCTCAAGTTAAGGTTATCATTTTATGGCTTACAGCTTCTTTGGTTGAAGCCCAGTTTGTGAAGGTAAGGATAAGGATGACTTTAGAATCGTTGTAAGTAGTGTATAGTGTATTGCATGCATGTGTGTGTGTGTGTGTATATATATATATATATATATATATATATATATAAATGGAAATTGCCCCATTAATGATTTTAATGTGCATAAAAACTGTGTTTAGTTTATTGTTCTGTTTATGGTGAGTACTCTTAACTTGTTTTTATATTTTTGTTTGAAGTTTGAGAGTGAAAGCTAAAGATTATTAAATGAATCTCTGCTCACATGGCAAAACTAAACTTTCTTCTTGATATTAAAGATTAGTACATATTTTCCACATGAGCCTCAGATGGAAAAGCTTTCTCTCAGCATCCTGCCCTGTGCGAGAGAGTATTGACAGCTCAGATGGGAAGCTGGCAAAGGAAATAGCCTCATTTGTTTCCTATGGCTCAGTAATGGCAGATCACCTCTTAGGGGCAGTCAATTGACAGGCTCCAGTCTTGGTGCGCAAACATCCATGAGGATTTTATTGGCTTCCTCTTCAGCTTTCCCACCTAATGTTGTTAGCCCAATGAGCCTCAGAAGTTGTGAAGGTATTGTGAAAAAAAATCAATTACCCACAATCCAGGCATTTCTCATTTATGATATAAATAGTTTAAATGAGGAGTTCATCAGTGTGGAGTGAGGGCATCTGGCCTGTTGTTTGTGATTTGAGTTGTCAGGACATGACCACATACACTGGCATCATTTTGGATTTATGTAACTGTTCTGTAGTGTGGATTATGTGCTATAGGTCATAAAAAGTATTGACATTCAGATAACTAGAGCATTACTCTTTCATACAGGGCACATGCTGTTTATTTTATATTCCTTTTTAAGTTTAATATTTCTAGCTCTATTTAGGCACATGGTGGTTTCTAAAAGTTTGTTTCTGCTGCTCCTTATTGAACACATACTGTAACTGAACAACAGTGTTTAGACTGGTATAGAATTTGTTCTATATTACTTTATAAGACTTTCTAACCTCTTTACAGTTTTTTTTTACTAGAGGGAAGAGGAATGGGACCCTTTTCATGGGGAGTAGACTAATGCTTAGGTAGTGCTAGAGTAAAAGAATATTTGAGTTGTAGCTGCCTCTTATTGCGTTCTTTACATAAACATAAAGAACACTATATAGCAGAAAACATTTTTTCAATAAAAAATATTCTTTTTTTCTAATGTGCTGTCTATTTTATAGTACCAAAACCCTCTCTAATACATGAAGCTCTGGGTAGAATTTATATATAGGATGACCCCTTTAATAAATGTCTATCTGCTAGGCCTGCACAGCATCTTGAAACAATGCTGTTTGCTCTTGCAGTCATGGTTGTGGCAGTAGTGGTCAGGTCATTCCATGAGCATGTCAGCTTTCATGCCTGACTAGCTCCGTTCTGGGCCGAGGGGGGTGGGCCAGAGTGCAGGGGGTAGAAGTAGGCCTGTAATTTTCTCCACTTAGAAATGAATTCCATCTAATCTCATTTCACCATGTCAAATGGTTCTGTGACATGCTGTTTTCCACGGTAACATTTGGTTATGCTGCAGCAGTTGACTGGCTCACGATGCAGCCTGACACCCCCTGGTTATTAAAAACTGTTTGCTCTTTGCGATATTGCATGATGTGGGTTAAATGCAGAGCAATAGAGAAACTAAATAAATCCTTCTGTCTGGGTTTTAGTCTAGGGAACGGATGTCTTGTGCTGGTTGCTTGTGCCTGCTTTAAGTGGGAATATTGGCCAGCTCTGGGAAACCATGTCAGAATAAAATTCATGTTGCATTTAAACTAGTGTGTATTGAATAGACTTCAATCTGATTCCATATCCATTACCTTGCTCAGTACACTGTGTTTATAGATAAGAACCGAATAGAATAGAATATTATTTGATATTATTTATTATAGAAATTATATTTAGTTTAATAAAACATTTGTTGTTCTTTTAAACAATAAAATAAAGCAAATTGTATTATATATTATAAGTCAGTGTCCACTTCAATATGATGGTGGGATTTTTAATGCATTAATATGCTTAATTATGTCATTTGACCAGTAGGGGGAACATAATCTACAAGTTCCTGTAATTTTGAAAAAAAAAAATCTGGAAAAATGAGTCATAACTAATGGAAACAATTTTCCACCTGAATTATTTATGAAACATGCATCATCAACTTGAACTGGACACATGGTCTGCAGTACATTCATTACAATAACTATAATCAATGTGATAAAAAAGTATATATTATATATGTCTCTGCTCCTTGTATAATGAATACACACACACACACATTCCTCTTGCCTTGTGTTAAAGAAGTGCATTTAGGAGATGGAGTTGCAGGCTCAGAGCTGTTTTGCTGGGGTAATGTATTATTCTGTTCAAGTAATGATCAGGTAGTGTTAGATGAATGCGAGGTGTTCAGCTCCATTACTGGCCGCACATCAGAGAGGCATTATTACATTATCGCTGCTCCTTAGTAGGAGATTGGCTGTGTGACCAGGTTCTGAATACACTCATACCGCTCGGGCTGGCATAAATTGCAGACTGGCTCATTGCTTTCAATGATAAAAGTAAGAATTGCCAGTAAAGAGAACATACACTCTTGTTGCTCTTCAGCTGTTTGTCAACTGCAGATGTTAGCATGCGAGTGTCAGGAATGTTAAGTAGGTAAATAGGTGTGTATATCTGGTACTGTTTCTTTTTAATTTAATAACTGTAAGCACACACAGAAAGCCTCCCCTTATGCACAGACATGCTATTTTTTATTTTGGTTTGTGCACAACAATCACTGTCTTACATGTTACATTTGGTGATTAATAACCTTGAATTAACTTTGTTTCAATCTATAAAAGACATTTAATTAATTAAATGATTTAGTTAGGTTTTGGAAATATTTTTTTTCATCTGCCATCTGTACCTGAACTGACATAAAATGTTAAAGACAAAAGAAAATCATTGAATAAATTAGTCCATTAACATTCTAAAGAGCATGTGTTTTGAGGATCAATATGGTTTTCTGTTCGTTACTAGGCCCAGTGGTGTCTTTAAACCATCATGAGGTAGATTATGAGTATAGTAGGGTTTTTTTCTTTGCTGACAGATGGGCCGATAATTATTGACAGCATTGAAACTGATGATTGAATTGCTGTTTCCTATTCACACAGTCATAATTCAAGATTTTCTGCTAGAAAACCTTAGTTTATGTCATTTATCAATCCTGGCACACATTTGAGGTTTAGTAATACAAAATGTTAAGCCAGGTTTAATTTAATGTTGTACTCTATGTACATGTTTTACTGTCTGTTAAGATCAAGATTTGCGTATCCTGTTATATCCTTTGAGTAATAGGAATAGGACTGTGTCACACTCCAAGACTGGTGGACTTAAGGTAGTACAAGTGGAACAGAAGGTTTAAAAATGCCCATAGATAAACCAGTTTGTCCTATAAACCTCCTTGTTTTTAGAAAATGTATATTCCGTATTTTTTTATATTCTTCCTTTTAAATTTTTCTTATGTGCAGTGCGTGCTTTGATTAGTTAACTATGCATATTTCCTTAGTAATCACTTTTTTCTATTGTCCTTTTATGAGCAGTTAAATTTCTAGATTTGCTAAACTGAGCAGAGAATTAGCTGTAATATTACCTGTAATATATTTGATTTGTGTTTTGCACACACTAGTGTCGGAACCTCACGTTTTTTATGATACAGGTTGTAAAACACGGACAGCCTTTTTGTGCATCTGCATTCTAAATTTCTATAGCTTTCACTTCATTTTGTGTTTTAGTTCACAAATTGTGTATAATTCAGAAAATTTGTCTCCTGAGGCTTGTCAGAGTAAACAGTCTGTTGAACGAATCAGACGGCATCTTATATATTCATTTCCTTCTCTTTGTACCTTTAAGCTTATTTTCACATAAAGGATAAAAAGAAGAGAAGTGTCTTCGTCAGATAGGATTTAAGATAGGATTTAAGGCCCGTGTAAGCAAAGCACTATTGTCATTTACACAGCCTGGGCCCCTAACTTTATCCTCACTCATATGGTGGAGCCCTATGAATTTGTGACCCCCTGGAATAATCGGACTTAATGGCAACAAAATGACTCCTTTTTTTCATCCCGTTGTTATGCTAAAACAGCTAACCCTAAGTGACCACTGCTCTGCATATGAGGCTGGGTTGTTTGCCTTGCTTTTGGTGGGCTGCAAGTTGGAGTTCCTTCTGTTCCCCATATGGCAGCATTGTCTTGGTAATGTGCTACAATGCCCCCCCTCAGAGCGTGCTGCAGGCCCTGCTGCTAGAGGATAAATTATTGGTTTCACTTTTTCTGTGTGAGCCCCCGGAGGCAGGCCCACAGCCTGGGGGACATGCTGCTCTCCGAGCTGGGGGCTCCCAGCGCGTGGCGGCCCCCGCCCCCCCACAACCCTGCAGCCACTAACAGAAAGGGCTCATAGCCAACAGGAAAAAAGAGGGAAAAAGAAAGGATGCAAAGAAATAATACAAAGCCCTCGGGGGCGTTGAAAGGGAAAGCCACTCTCTTTGAGTCTCTGAAAGATCACAACATACTGGCCTGTAGGACAGAATGTGCAAACACAATATTTCTGCATTCTTATTATCGTGTCTGTTTATATTTGCTGCAAGGTTTAGAAAAACAATGGAAGACCAAGCTCATAGCGTAGCTCACTGTAACACATGAGCTTATTTAATTTGATATTAAGGGTGATGTAACAACATATTTTCAGTTTTGAAGCGATTATTGACTCTGCTGCTGATTTTTGATATGCATTAAAAAATGTTTTGATTCTACACTGCGTTAATTACTACACGTATTATTTTGACTTATCAAAATACACATTTTTACAGTAGATCTGAACAGAAGCTTATGTACAGTATATACAACTCTGAAATATTCAGTGATATTTCTAAACAAGAACTTGAACACTTCTTCTCCAGATCACTTCTAATAATGAAATCTATATTTTCAAATAATTACCATAACTTGCTAATGTTACTGCATTTCAGAATATATACAGTTGGAGGCAACAATTTATCAATAGCCAGCCAAGCCCCCATATGTTGCTATAGGAGCTGAAACTGTAGCCTCTTGTTCAAATACAGCTCTTCTATTTGAACCACATGTGATATGGGTGTAAATGAGAAATGAAAATGAGAATTAGTTTTATTAGTGATTCTTATAAAAAATTTAAGCTGAGCTATAAACAATGCAAAATTAACACTAGCTTAACCGCACTTTTCATATTCTCTGACCAAGTAGCCCCCCTTTCTTACTGCCTACCTAAAAGCCTGCCCCCTTCTTCTTCACAGAATACACCCAGTTGCTTATTTTTGATCAATGACTGTGTTTGCAGTGAGGGATGCTAAATATTGCATATTGGTGATACAGTTTCCGTATACAGTTTTAGAAGATTCTGATTTTTGATTTCTTGATAATATATTAATATCATTACACACTTAGTATCAGCACATACAAGGTTTTTAAAGATATATTGGGTTTATAACTAGTCCTACTCGATTTCATAGCCCAAAGGGATCAGCTTTTAAACAGAGAAAATCTGAGCGTCAACCTTGAGGCACGATCTCAGTGATGAGAAAACATTAGCTTACATGACTAATGGGACTTGCTAAAATAATTAGAGATGAATTTTAAGAAGTCCATTACATTATGTAAATGTATAATCAGAGAGAAATGTGCTGCATTTGCAAATATGCATATGATATAATTGTGGCTGCTTTTAATTACCTTCCTTGTCCTGCCTGAGAGATAATATGATTTATAATCTATCATTAGTGGATGATGCTCTCTTCTTTCTCTGTTTGTTGAAGTTGTCTTGTCCTGTCCCCTACTATGATCTGTTTGCATAGCTGTCACATAGTTCAGCATTAATGAAGTAATTAATTGTCAGACAACATCAAAAGTGTCAGCTCTGGAAATGTAGGAGTCAGTTTAATAATAGAAACTAAATGGCAGGATCAATGATAAGCCCACCTTTCATGTTATTATTCAGATCAAGAATATGAGATTATTTAGATATAATTTAAATACATTTAAGATAGCTTTATTCATCATTTTTTTGCTTCCTTATTGTGCTACGTGTGCAGTGTAAACATTATCTAGTTTATAGTTAACACATTGCACATATAACTCTATGACACTCATTATAATAGCAGACGATACTAATTCCACATGACACTGGCTGGGTTTACATGAAGCTTAATTTACTAATTATAAATGGTATAAACCCCAAACCTAACATGAACATATGAACACTTTATTTGGAATAAAAAGGCCCAAACCAGCAGGGTTTTATGTGCACATTGTTTTGTCATTCTGATTGAAATCATTCGATTTTTGACCAGCTGTTTACATGGGATGTGATCTAATATGGTCTAGTGTTTCCATGTGCCAACATATTTAATCAAAACAGCTGCGTAACATCCTCATGTTATGCACTCATCTTCCTGGAAGGCTTTGTCTGGTGAGGTTTATTGTATGAGCTCAAGATAGATATCTATCGTCTATTCAGTGCTTCAGTTTGTCCCATCTTCTTTCATTTTTCAGGGGACTTTAGTCCATATTATACAATCCAACCCAATGATATTCAGTTCTTTAAGTGTGTATTAAAAACAAACTCTCTGCAGATGTTCCATTCTGCTAGTAAACTGTCATTTTGAGAAACATACTTCACCACGCATTTACATAGACAGAGGGCATGCACAGTACAGATCCATTCGTTATCTGATTAAATTGTTTACATGGTACATTTTCTGTTTTGATCGGTTTATGAAAAGAACCATATTCATTCAGCTTGGACTTTTATACTTATTATTATAGGAATACTAGCTTTCATGTAAACTCACCTGCTGATTGAATTTTCAGTCGGTTGCAGAGGGAAAGTTTAAACCTTTTCATAACCTTTTCTTCACAACATGTACCATGTAAAGGATTTAGGCGTAATACATTCTTGGTCCATTCCCTCTGACTTGATAAATGTGTGGTGACATACATTTCTCAAAACTGGCCACTGCATACAGTTTGTTTTTAATAAAGTCTCTGAAAGAACCTAAATTTAAACTTTTTAATGTCCACAAAAAATGAATGAAGCCAGGACATATTGAAGCTTTGAAAAGAAAAAAAAAACACTGGAAAATTCAGAAAGAAATCCTGAAAACTCTTGACTTCACCGCTTCATTGCTTCCAGTAGGAGTGAAAATGCATTGTTATCACACTGTGGCTTGAATAAGAGCAACACAATAATGGCAATTACTGCACTGAACAGGTGATAAATATCTATCTTAAGCTGATACTCTAAAACACACACCAGACAAAGCTCTCTAGGAAGCAGGTGCATGATTTAATGCATAGGCATGTGTAAACACCAGACTGTATTACATTTCCAGAAAGGTTGGGATATTTTCCAAAATGCAATTAAAACAAAAATCTGTGATCCTTTATTTAACTGACAAAAGTATAAACAAAATATATAAAATTGTACTGACCAGTTTAATTGCATTTTGTAAACATATACATACATTTAGAATTTGATGGCTGCAACACACACATCAGAAGTTTGGAGTTAAAATAAGATTGAAAAGTACACAGAAAGTAACACCAGGTTTGAAGACTCCACTCCACTCCAAGTGAGCTAACTGGTAGCAAATGAGGGATCATGATAGGGTGTAAAAGTAGCATCCATCAAAGGCTCAGGGTTTGCAAGCAGTGATGGGCAGTGGCCCTTTGTGCCAAACATCATCAGAGAATTGTTAGTTCAGAAGAAACATTTCTCAGTGCAAGATTGCATAGAATTTATATCTTTTAGCATCTACAGTACATAATATTGTGAAAAGAGAATTCAGAGACATCTCTGTGCTTAAAGGGCAAGGACAGAAACCAGTGTTGAAGGTTTGTGATCTTCAAGTCCTCAGCCGACACTGCCTAAAAAACATGCTACTGTGACAAATGCAGCCACCTGGGCTTAGGAGTACTACAGAAAACCATCATCACTTTAACACAGTCCACCGCTGCATCATATAATACAGCTTTAAACTGTATTACACAAGGAGGGAGCCATACATGGACTCTATGCAAAAATGCAGATGAGTTATTTGGGCCCAAGCTTATCTCAGATGTATTGAAAGACTGCAGAACCATGTGCTGTGGTCAGATGAGTCCACTTTTTAGCTTGTTTTCAGAAAACAGATTAAAGATTAAAATCTCCATCCAGGTTGTTATCAGTGAAAGGTGCAAAAGCCAGCATCTGTGATAGCATATATATATATATATATGCTATTTTTTTATTTATTTATTTATTTTTTTTCTGGAAACTGTTGGAATTGTTAGAGTTGAGCACTGATTTTGTATGTATTTAAAGTATAGCTTTTATTCAGTTGTTTTCTCTATTTTTATGGTGGATATTTTTAAGGAGTACCTTTTTTGAACAGCACATTTGTCCCACATGCAGAGTGCTCTATCTGTTTCATTCTTTTTTTCTGCACTCTAAGAAACTCTCTTAAGCCTACCCAGTGTGACAATGTGAATATGTGTGAGTAATGCCTTGCAGGGGTTAGAAGAGGGCTCTGTTGTGGCCTAACTAATCACTCTTCAAAGCTGCTGAGTGGAGAGCTACCTCATAGGAAAAAATAACAGCGCACTCCAGATGAAAATGTTAATTGGCCTTGAAGTCACACAAGTCTCAAGAGTTTTCTTCCCCTCGTGATCATGTTGAAAAAAACACGATCAGCCCACTGCACACAGGACATACTTCTTTGGTTTTTTTTGTTTTTTTTCCACATTTCTCTTCTTTCCCTCTGGGATTGTTGCCACAAACACACGTTGTGAATGTGAATTGTTAAAAAAAAGTAACAAAGCCACTCTGTTGCACAAAGATGAAAGGCTTGTGAGAACACTGGGGTTATCTGCTCAATAAATATGATGCTTCCTTATACTACAGCTCTTTGTCAATGACAAAGACCAAGCAGCTGGCAGATGAAATGTTACATAGCAGCAGAGGACAAGGGACATTTTCAGCTTGGCTGCCCAGACACTAGCCTTTGAGCTGGCTCTGGGAGAGTTGTTTGTTTGACCCAAAGGAGTGGGAATTGACAGAGGAAGCCTGCAGCCCTTTCGTTGTGATGACTAAGACTGAGAATGACTTTACACAGCCCTGCCTCAAGTGCTGTTTGTGCTCCTCTCCAGATCTCACTGCACCTGTTCTGTTTGCAGTGCTCTTACTTTATAGACATTAAAGGTACATTTTGTGTACTGAGCTCCCATTGCACCACTTTTTAAACATTCAGACCTTTGTGGCCTCTCAGACTAAACACTGATTCACACAGACCTTACAGACTCTCTCTGTGAGTTCTGCATAAGTAAATTTATTCCTCTTGTCAAGTGTTCCTGAAGCATTTTCATTTTTCCCCTGCACAATCACGCACTCGGTCTTTTTTTGTTGGTCAATTAATAAATTACATTCTACAAATTATGCCATGTTTTCCCAGGTACCGTATTTATATACTGCCTGTCAGTACCAACATAACAGTGCGCTGTCATTGATTTATGATACAGGGCACTCACAAATTGACTTGTATGCAAGAAATGTAAATGGGCAAGGCTGTTTGATGGAGATGCTCATTTCCTTCTATAAATGTTTTAAATGATCTCGACACTCATGGCAGAACGGCGCAGGCCTTTTTCCTTCTCTCTTCTCTCCCTTTTTTATTTGCACGATTATGCACATTATCAGCCAATTTGTTTCACAAACAGAAACATTTTCCTCTGATAGAGTCAGGACGAGGGAATTTGATTAAGAGGATTCATTTCTGAAAGTAAACCTATGAAATTAGCCAAGGAACGAGCTATGTTAACAATGATGCACAGCAAAGTTGTTTATAATCAGAGCTGTTTGACAGCGCATAGATCACTCTATAGGTGGAAACAAAGTAAGATACTGCGGAATCGCAGCTCCACAAAATTACAAAATAGTATTCATTTATCAGAGCTTTTTGTGACACCACAGTTGATTATCTTTGAATGGCGCTCAGAATGGCAGGGATTCATCAAAGTACAGATATTTATTACAAAACATTTGAACTAAAATCTATATTTATTTTTTATACTTAATATAATATTCAACATATATATAAAAATTATACCGTCATTTATTTTAAAATATACACCATATGCAGCCTTCTTCATGTCTTATATTAAACACAAATCCTTCTGATTGATTCTCTATTCATCTGTAGGTCTGTCTGTTTGTCTGTCAATAGATATGTTTGTCTCTCTCTCTTTCTCTCAGTCACTCTCCCTCTCCCTCTCTTTCCACCTTACCCTATATGATTTTCAATTACAACTCAATGCCAGCAGACCTTTCAAACATAAAAATCATCTACCAACCCAGAATCAATGGCTCCTGCCTTCTAATGGCATGGTGTTAAATTGCTTCCAATTAAATAGAGGATATATACAATATGAAGTCATATGTGACACAAACACAGGCAGCTGAGTGCTGTGTTTTTAAGAGAGTCTGCTCACTGTTATAGGAAGGACCCCTACTGGAGGATTCTTATTTCTTCTGTAGTCTGATGGATTCTCTCTGTTCTGCTGTTCTGTGCTGCACTGGTAAGCTGGTAACTTTTTACCAAAACAAATACACTGTAAATAATTAGTATACATTAACACAAAGTTGTTAGCAAAAAAGTTAACTTATAAACAAATAAATGTAAATATAAATAAAAAAATAATTATTAATTTTTTTTTTTTTTTAAACTTGAAATCTGTTTATTTTACTTATTGAAAGTGAGGAAACTGGTTTTCACACTTTAACAAAAAAAAAATATGCATGTTATAGTTTTCAGTGTTCAAGCTGAATGTTCCAGTGCAAATCCTACTCTAAACATAAAAACTTGCCAAATATATATTTTATTTTATATGAAGCATGTAATAAACGAATTTGAAGAGATTAATAAATTATCACATAATACAATTGCAGTTTTTCATATATTACTACATGGCATGAGTCAGACTTACACTATACCCTATTTATTTATTTGTTTGTTTGTTTGTTTTTGTTTGTTTGTTTGTTTTTTTGTTATGAAACCATGCTGAAAAATAAGACCATTTGTAATATATTATCCTGTTTGGCAGTACTGTGGTGCCCAGTGTGGAATAAAATAGTGTTGGCATTCAGTATGTCACTGTGGCTTTATTTGCTCAAAGGGACCCAGTGATCTCAGTATGTTTTGCAGTTATCCCCTTACAATAGGATTCCCTTTCAAACTTCATGCAAAATGAATTAAGGGGTATGTATGAGCGAAACCTTAGTCCTCTGGGAGAGAATTTGTCTAGCTGTACTTAAGAAGCAGCACATGTAATTTATAAGCTCCTAATTTTTTGTAATTAAATACCACTTGAATATTTAACACCATTGTGTGGGTTTCTAGCAAAATGTGTACGATGCTATTGGACTATCAAGTGACTATTGTCTCTCAAAATGGATAATAACGGAATGGCAAAGCATCTCTGGTCCCCTGTTCCATAATTTATTTGCATAATTAGCTCTTAATTTTAATTCCCTATGCAAATATATGCCTTTTTAAATTGCATTTAAATGTGAACTGAATCCACTGTCAAGGCTAATGTGAATGTATTGGTAAAATGTGACGAGAAATGATATAGAGAGAAAGGCCATATGATAGGATGGGGAGTGCAAATTGTTTTCATGGACAATACATTTTGGGTTCAGTGGTCTGTTCGGATATAAAGTAGCAGATTGCTGAATATATGAGAAAATATTGTGAGAAATGTTCAGTAGCATCTACAGCATTGTCCGGTGCTTTTTAGCATTGTATCTCTGTGCTCAGTAATTGAAATGGCTTATTTATTATTTAGTGTTGCTTTTAATATATAACCAAATTATGTCTGCTATGCAGTGTTGTTTTCACACTGCCCAGAGTTGATTTGCGTGGCTAGAAGAATTATACTGTATCCATTTCTGTTTGGATGCTGTTTTTCAGAGAAGGGAGTGTTTCCTCTTATTTCACTAAGAGAAGGGAGGCATGCTTTGAAGACACTTATTGCCTTCTATTATACTAAGATATCAAGTAATGGAGAAACAGGCTTACTTTGAGAGGCTGAGTCCATGGTTCAGCCCAATAGTGGCTTTTGTGGAAAAGGGAACCCAAACCCTTGGCCAGGACAAAGTGAAGGGAAATTGACCTGCTTGATCCCTTTTGGTGGGAGCGGCTTTCTCTCTTTCATCTCTTTTTGAGGGCCTTGGTCTTGGAGTAGCACTTAAACAAACAAAATTACATACAAGGGGCAGCAAGACCCTTGCCATAACTCTGTACTAGGGGTCAGTGTGTCATCTAGCTTCATCTTTTACCAAGAAACTGGTGACGTGTAAATACTTAACCAAGTGCCAAATACGTTTCTGTTAATGTCATAATAGGGTTAAGAATAAACCTTTAATTTGAGTTGTATCAGTGTTATTAAGGTAGAACTGAGAGGTGCGGGCAAGAGAAGCAGAATAGAAACATGAGACTGACAGGCCTTTAGGCCAGGGAAGTAGCCAAAAGGGACAAATTAGCTCTAAACAATAGGGGATCTCTTCCACTAGGGGATAATTAAATGTTTCTTCATCAAAGCCAAGACAGTTTGCAAGCTGCTCATTTTGTAATCCTATCATGTTTGCCCCTGAGATATGCATTTTAGATTTTTCCCCTTCTTTCTTTGGGTTTATCACTATCGCCATTGAGAGAGAATCTATTTAATAACACTGTTGGGGGTGTTAATTATACACAAGGCTCAGGCCAGTCTGCTTGCCGCTAACAGAGGCCCTGTGTGATGTTGGTGGGGCACCTGCCCTGTAGCTAACTGCAAATAAAGACCATTCTTATCCAGGTGAACAACAGATCCACCTTCAACATAAATTTTTACAGTTTTTGGAGAAATAATGTAATAAAATGTATATAACTGAAAAAAACAATCAGCACTGATCAGTCAACACATACCTAAGACAC
>JBBPDA010000145.1:19841842-19896533 GCA_037974385.1 Arnoldichthys spilopterus
TGTGTGTGTGTGTGTGTGTGTGTGTGTGTGTGTGTGTGTGTGTGTGTGTGTGTGTGTGTGTGTGTGTGTGTGTATAAGTGACAGAAATTGTTGCAAGCACAGACCCGGCAGGGAGCCCTCTCTTTCTACTCTAATTCACATCAGAGTCAAATCAGCATGTTAAGAGCCCATCAGTAGCGTCAGTGCTGTGTGTCCCATCCTGCCTGCCATTCCTGAGAGAGACCTCCACCATTAATCACCATTATATTTATTTTGATTGAGATTAGATGACTAAATGTAGATATTAGGGGAATTGGCACCAGAGTCATGGGACCTTCACTGCCTGATTTGCAGGGTCTGATAAGTTCTCTTTTTCTCTGGAAGGCTGGACAAGAGCAGAGAGAGAGAAACTATGGAAATTAAATGAAAAGTTGGGATTTTCCAGTGTTCTAAGTTGGTTATCTGAAGGCCCTTACTATAAGAAAAGGCTCACTTTTTGTCTTGGATACTTGGTGAATTTCTTAATGTTTTCAAGCTGAAGGAAACCCTGAGAGTCAGATGAATATCATAAATTCATATTTGATCCAACCTTGCTTTGGACTATATTTTCACTCCTTAATAGGTGTGGTAAAAAGGGTATCAGTGACAATTTGCTATCTCATCCTGTTTTTGCTTCACTTGTGCAGATTGAATTTAATGATTTAATGTGGTTGAATTCACCCACTGCTTAGATAGCTACTGTTTAACATGTATTTATGCAATTAATCAAAATATTCTTGCCAAATCAGTGATCACTCTGTTGCCAATGCCAAAGATTCTACACCTGCTGCAGCATCTAACAACGCATTATACTAATGATAGTGGAGCAATTATTTATTGTGGCATATCATGGTTTCACTTGACATAGTAAATCTGCAAGATTAATCTTCAGCAAGCCCCATCAATAATTATTGAATCACAAACATAACAATATTCTGTGAATGACCTATTTCATCAACAACCATGCAATTGGACCTTCATATCTATGAGGAGTATTACTCTGCAATGATTCTGTTTCATTTTCCATGTCTTTACAGTTCTGAGAAACAGTATATAGATGTTTAATATTGGAACTCAGGCCCACTTTTGTAATCTGTTTGGTTTCTCACCATATAAAAGCCGTGCGGAGTCTTGTGTTATTCGTAGGCTAGGTTATTTTCATCAACACGGTTCAATAGGAAAGCTGTTAAGCACTTTCAGATAGCCATAAACACATTTGATGAAAACAAATTAGGATAGGGAAAGATAACCGACGGAAACATTACAGGCTGCAGTGAAAATACGTTAGGGAAGGAATTCGATGTTACAAATAAATGTAAATGTAATAAATGAGTACTTGTATCACATAAAGTCCTGAATTGGCAATGCACATAGATCATTTAAATTTGTTTTTATTCATTAAATGTGCTATTAAGAATAACAGCACACAACATTTACAGAAGTAAGGCTGCCGCTGCTGATGAAACCTGTTGATGTCTAGGTAACTGTCTATAAGGAATAAATCGTCTATCAAATAAAATCACAGATAGCAATAATCTTTTGACAACATGAGATGAAAGTTAGGTTGATTTGTTGGCGGGAAGCTGTACTATTCTTGTTAATGAATTTTTAATACCCTTAATGACAGCAGAGGAACGATGTAATTAAAAGAGCAAGTTAGGAAAAATGCTGACTTAAACTCTTTATGAAGACCATTTTAATGTTAGTTTAATTGGAATTAACACATTATCTTAATGAACAGATTGCCTTCAAGGAAGTTATTTCCCTTAGCAAGCTTAAACTAGCCTGCATGCAATTTTGAAAAAATTTTCCCCTTTTTTGGCCATGCCTTCTCTAGCTGGAGCTGCAGGGTCCTGGATAAACTCCACCCAAAGTGATCTTTGCTGTTACATTTTGTTCTCATCTGAATTCTACATTCTAACTCATACATCTTATTCATTTGCCATTTTTCCCATATGTGACACTTGCTGTGCAAATGAAACTTGGCACTGCTGTATGCTAAACAATATCTAGGTCTATGTCTAGGCATGAAATACATGGAAAGGATCAACTGGGACCATAGGCCAAGCAAATGGCCCACTGCACAACCTTGACAGAGCCAACACCTGGGTGGCTGTCCTGTCTTTGTCAGGAATGTCTGTGCAGAGGGGAGAAGGTAAGGTGGGGGGCTGGCTGTTTTTATGTGTAGAAGCTTTGGGCAGTTGAGTTTAATTTGGGATTTACAAGTGACATTGTGCCCCCACACCCGTCCTCTTACTCTCTGGGGTTTATGGAGTGAGACAGAGGGTCTTCTCCTCGTGATTAGACAGCCTGCGACTGGCCATGCACAAAGTATTATGGTCCTTCTGCATTATGTATCGAAGTACACAGACCCCCCACCCCCCCACATACACACCAACACACACACCCACACAACCCATTTGCCCAACCCTTATACCCACGAAGGTCAAAATTGTCAGAGAGCTTGGAAGGACATTAAAACATTTAAATCAAGTAACACAACATTCTGTATAAGTCTAAGCTGAATGTATAAGGACTTAAAAGAATAGGAGAGAAAACATGCTCCATGAAGATATAAAACATAATTCAGTTTGGAAATGATGGTCATAGTGGTGATGTTAGAGGTGGCAGTAGGGGGAGTGATGTATGAACTGCAAGCACCCACATGTCAACTGGAGGGCTTATCTTCCAGAAGCTGTTTCCCTTAAGCCCTGGCATTAATACACTGATAGCCCAAGGAATAGCCAAGCATAAAATGAATGTAAAAGGATGAAGAAACAACAAGAAAGGAGAGGAAGAAAGAGGACGAAAGTGTTTAGGCCACAAGCTCAACAGACCAGTAAAACAGAACTACTGGGAGTATTACAGAAAGGCACTCCTATGTTTGTATTTGTGTGTGTGTGTGTGTGTTTGTGCGAATGTATGAACATGTAACAATGTTACATGTTACATGATGTTGAGAGTGGGCTTCACATACACAAGAAATATAAATTCTATATAATGTGTTGTGCAATGTAACTGATCAGCCATAATATTATTACTGAGAATGGATGGGCATAAAGATCTAAGCCTCTTTGACAAGGGCCTTTTTGTGATGACTGGATCACCATCACCAAAACAGCAGATCTTGTATTCACTAAGTATGCAGTAGTTAGTACCAAAAGTGATCCATAGAAGAACAACTGGTAAATTGACAACAGGGTCATGGGCACCCAGGGGTCGTTGATGCATGTGGGGAGTGAAGACTCGCCTATCTGGTTCTATCCCAGAGAGGTGCTCCTGTTGTACAAAATGTTAATGCTGATTAATTCTATGATAGAAAAGTGTCAGGACACACAGTGCACCACAGTCAGAGCTGTATGAGAGGGACCTACTTAATATTAGACATGTGGTCTTTATGTTATGGCTGATTAGTGTATGTCTTCTTATTTTTTTCAAACTGCCCCATATCCATCTAGTATTATGTACAAAATGTGTTGCTGATTTCTTTTCTTAAATATGACTCTCAAACCACCAAATATGTGATTTTATTAGGAGAGAAAATCATCAGTTTTGCCACTGGACAATAATTTAGATACCCATCATGCTGGTATGATGTGAAGCAATAAATGCACTTACCCCCTCATCCCCTCAAAAAAACAATGTTCATGCCAAAATAAGGCTATGTGCATATGTATTAAGACCTTGAGAGCTATGTTATCATGAACACAAGTACTAAATAAAGAAATAAATAAAATACACTGTCATTTTTTATGAAAAGAATGCAAAAAAGCAAAGAATTGCATTATATTCATTGTTTTACATTGGCTACAGTCACAGAGAAGATTTTATTCCTTTATAGATTAAAAAAAACCCAGAGGCGCTAAAACACAGGCAATGATTAATGTCCCTCTCAGAGAAAGAAATTATATGGAATAAATTAAACTACTGCGGCAGCAAATTGAAAAATAAGGATGTAAATGAGCTTTGAATACTTAATATCTTATAAAGAAAAATAGTCAATGAGGCCCAAAAATGATGAGGGATTGCAAAAGAAACATAATATTAACTCTAATGACCAAGGCTAGGTTTTCTGTGCTGTCAAAATCTTACTGTCACAAGTGATTTGCTGCACAGAAAATGAGTAATGAGGGACAATATAGACCAATTGAAATAGCTAACCTTGTTCACCACACAAAAGAAGGGATCAGTAACTTGCTGGTGTGTCAAATGTGAATTAAGTGAAAAAGGTATTTTAAATATGCTGTATGTTCGCATCAATGAAAAAAGGTGGTCAGCAAAATCAAAATAGACATGGACATGGTTTACCTTTCATCTGACTCAAATTACAAATAATCAGAAGCTACAAAAATGATAAATTCTCACTTAATACTGGGGGCTTTTAAGCAAAAACAATAGAATTGTTATTCACACATAAACAGTAGTTTCTAGAAGATAAGCCCTATTACAGATCTAAGATAACAAACAAATATAGTAGTTTCCCTCAGCTACCGCGGTGATGGCCATCACGTTATATGAACTATCTCGAAAGCTGCAGTAGTTTTTAAGTGTGACATTAGCCCCACTGGAGTGGCACAAGACTTGCATCTACTTTTCAGTAGCCTCCACCCAGGGGTGCTGCTGGTAAATGAGACCATATCTCTGGCAAAACATCCTAAACCCCTCCCCAGCTGCAGGAGAGAAGAGATGTGCTGTATATTAAACATCACTCCCTCAATCGGAACCTTTAATTAGAGCAGCTCAGTATCAGTTACAACAGCCCTGCACAGACGCCTGGGCCCTCCGAGGCTTGGTTACTCTACCTTACTTAATCTGGAGGGGAGGCGAGGACGCCAGCGGCAAATCGAGAGACGACTTGGGATATTAGCCGTCTCTCAGCTCTCCTCCAATTACAGAGCAGCACAGAGGCAGCCAGAGGCACATGACCCAGCAGTCTAGTCCTCTCTGATAATCTTTTGTTGCATTATTGTTATTTGCAATTTTTTTTTCTCCCCCCTCTGTTCTCCACTCTCCCTCCCAAGGATATAGCGAGGCATGTGCTGTGCACCTAAAGACGCTATAAAAATTGCTGAGGTATAAAATCGAAAGTGCTCAAACTGTCGGTGCAGAAATATCTGGCTGCCCCGGCCTGTTCGGTGGTTAGGGAATGGCGGGCCAGACCCAGGAGCACTGTAAATCAGACCAAGTTCCAGCCTGTTTGTTTACATATTACATTCTTTACAATGGTCCCAGTAAGCTGGAAGCCCCTCTCTGTTCAGGCTATTGTATGGATCATAAAATGGAAGAATACAATGGCTGTGCAGGTACCCATCTTCTGCTTGTTTGCTTGTGGGACCATAATGGTCTGTCGAGCAAAGTCTTGAAAATAGAGTTCAAAGTATGGCATTACAGTGTGGTTGCATTATGGGGCATGACATTCTGCGAGCAGTGTACCCAAAAGCTGACATTCAGAAAAATACAAGCTTTCATCTGACAAATTAATGTCTTAATCTTTTATAGTTTAATGCAGAAACAATGAACAAATGCTTTATTTTCTTCTAGTCGTTATAATGCAAAAAGACATGTCATTTGGCCTTTGCTGGAAGCTTTGTGTTTGAGGAACTCACCACAGTTATAGTAATACAGACATTAACTACTGCTAATGTCCATATGGTAGACTTTATAAAATACATTTGCTGTCTGCTAATATATTATAAGTTGATCTGATACTGTTTTAACTGAGCATTAAGATATATAATAGCATCTCTAGTTTCTATGATTGTTTACTTTTGTCATTATTTTTAAAGAGGAAAACTCATGCTTTTTTGAAGCACATTAATTTGTTTCTTTCGTCCAAATGTTCGAGAATTTGTATTTATTGCAACAGCTACTGGTGTTGGGTTTCCCCTTTTAGGCCATAGTTGCTGTATGTCTTTACGATAGGATCTTTTAGTTTTTATGGGTGTTTTGTGGGTGTGTATTCCTTGTAGTAGCATATATACACTAGGGACCAGTACTTCAATGGCCATGTAGCACATATACAATTAGCAGTGAATAACTTTGAGTCACCAATCCACACATTAATGCACATTTACGATGCACATTTCAATGCTTGGTAAAAACAGAAGAGCACATTGACCAGAAGTAGGTTTACTAATAAATGTTGCTAATTTATTTTTTTTTGGGGGGGGGTCTAAATACATTCAAATTATTGTCTATGCTACAGATGCAGCAGATAGGGATTACACTGAAAAATACTGGAGTATATCTGTATTAATTGTCTTGGAGACTGAGCAGCACCTAGCATCACATGTTTAAAGAGAAGTGTACACTATTTTTACTGATTTGTTGCTTTTGCATTATGTGGAGGTTCTTTGAACTACTTCAGGGGTTATTTAGGGACTGCAGAGGGGGGCAGCTGTCTACGTGTTGAATCTATCATTGGGAGATCACTAGTTTGATCCCTATAAATGCCACAACCATCCCTGGCTAGGAGTCCAACAGAGCATAAGTGGATGGGTAGGATAGCCCCTAAATCACTCAGCAGGATGTTAGCAGATAGGGGACTTCTGTTAGATGTCAAATACAAACTGGCAGTTAGTACTCTCCTCTAAGAACACATAGCAATGAGGCTGCATCAGTGTTTGATGGGGAAGACCTATCACTATGTAGTGTAGTATGTAACTGCTATGTGGTGAATAAGTGAACTGAAAGCAGCTTTCATTTAAAGAACTATACATTAACAGGTAATTTAAAGAATTTTAAGAAGTGCTTGCTCTGTCACCACTTTAAAGAACCCTTTTGGCACCTTAATTTTAAAGTGTGGGTGCTCTCACATGTATATTTAAAGAGCTTACTTTCTTTCTCTGGCTGCACCAGCAGCACTGGGACGTCTTCAGGGAGCTGAAGTGGGGCAGGCAGGCGGTAAGGCTTACTCTAGCCTGTAATCAGAGTGGGTGGGGATGGGCACTGATGTCCCCCACAGCCCAAGCAGTGTGTATCACTGAGACCAGAGGAGGCTTCCCCTAATGCATGGCTGAGTGCAAGAAGCTAGGGAAAAAAGCCCACCAGTTTTATTGTTTTGGAACGAGTGCAGAATAGACTGAAGGCTTGACCGTTCCCCTCGCAGATCTTCCCCGCTCCCCTCATGTTCTGTGCTGACTGATAAACCGAGATGTTCACATTTGATGGTTCAGATAGTGCTGCTCTAGAGCAGTGTGTTGCCACACTGGGCTTGGATTAAAGGCATGGACTGTTCTCCAAAAATTCACTGACTTCTACACAGTACGCACAGGCAGAATGAAAAACAGAACATATATATACTGTGTAAAATGTTCCTCATTTTAACTGCTTACTTGACCAATAAGTATTTTTACTTAATAAAATCAAATATATATATATATATATAATAAACAAACATACTGATATGTGACTTTTCAATGCTCCTTTTCACATAACAAAGGCATAGTAACTATATATATATATATATATTGTGTGTTAATGTTTATACCTGTGCATGTTTGCAAATGTATGTATACAATGATCACCCATAACATTGTAAACACTGGCAGGTGAAGTAGAAAAAACATTGACTATTGACTGCTACTACAGACTGTCAGTGAGTAGACTATATTAGGCAGCAAGTGAACATTCAAACAGTAAGTTTTTAACATTTATGTGCTGGAAGTAGGAAACATTTGTGAGCTTAAGGATCTCAGTCACTTTCACATGGGCCTTACTGTGAGATCTAGACTGAATCAGAGCATCTCCAAAACAGCAGGTCTTGTGGAGTGTTCCAAATATTCAGTAGTTCATACAGTAGATCTAAGGAAGGCCAGCTGGTAAATCAGCCACAGTGTCATGGGCACCCAAGGCTCATTGCTGCTTGCAAGTAGTGATGGTTAACTGATCCCAAAGAGGACCTCCTGTTTCACAAAATGTTAATGCTGGCTGCGATAGAAAGGTGTCAGAACACACAGTGCACCACAGCCAGAGCTGTGCACCATGAGGGGAACCTACTAGTGTTAAGCAGGTGGTTTTAATGTTATGACTGTAATAACTATTCTCTCTTCAGCCTGACTGTGATAGAGACTCCAAAAGCCTAATTTTTATTCGCAAAATATTATCTCAGTATTCACTGTTGTTATATAGACTTTATAAAGACAAAGGTCCAGAAAGGTCAGTTTTTAAATGAACATACGCAAACACAAATTTGGATCTGCTGCTTGCAACGCCCCTTTAACAATACATTTATATAAAAGAAGCCAGTAAAGGATAAATGCTTGGTATTTGCAACCAAAAATGGTTCATGGCTCACCACATTGTGCCAGAGTTCATAAGTGAATTGTCAATCAGTTTAAGAAAAATTAAGGCCAGACAATATGAACCATCCAGACTGTTATCAGGGATAAGTGCAAAAGCTAACTGTAGGCTGTCTGTACCTTGAACTTAGCTTATGGTACTGTAGCATATGTCCTTTCGTAGCAGAATGTGGTGCTGTATACCTGACAAAAAGAGGGACAGAGGGAAAGAATGGAGGGATAGAGAGCAGGACAAGTAAACAAATTCCTTGTCATATTCTGTTGTTGTCTTCACTGTGCCACTTGGCATTTTAATGGAAGTGAATCTGATGTAACATAGAGTGCTATTGCGGCAGCAACATCGTACAAGGCGAGAAAACTTAACTCCACAGACCTATGCATTAAACATATTGTAGAATAGAGTGTAACATTTATCACTGTCAATGGCAGGGAGTTTGTATAAATTTAAATGCAGTCAAGCGTGATGATCCCCCCCCCCTCCACTGTATATATTCTGAAAGCCCATTTTTCCATCTTTCCTATTGTTGTACGGCGTTAGGCCAAAAATGCTGTTTTACTATTTTAGGACTGTGTAAGATCATTTTCTACATGCACATAAGCAACTTTTCAGATATTATGTGTCTAGCATACATTTTTATGTATGTTATTATGTGTTGTAAATTCAGTCTGTGTTAGTACAGTAAAGATTTTGTTAATGTTTATGTTTTATTATATAATAGTATTGTAAGTAATTATAAGTAATACAAGTATTCAGAATTTATCAGCATTCATTATAATAGCATAATGTATATCAGTAGTAAATATTGTGGCTTATTTGAAATTGTTGAATTTACACAGTGCACACTGAGAGAAGTGTACTGGACAGAATGACAGTATGTTTTCAAGCTTCAGCCTGCAAACACATGAGGTGAAACACTAAGGAGCACTGAATTAGGATGTGAAAGTAATTTATGGGAAGCACTTTTTTTCGAGAAATGTGGGCTGATTTAGAAAAAACAATCATGCCTGTAAGTGTGGAATCTGTCGAGGACTAGCGTGTGGCAGTGGTGGTGGCTGACACTTTGCACATTAAAATAAATTACCTAACCTTTCCAACTTGCAGTGACAAAAACAGGAAAAATGAAAGATAATGGGTTATTATTCACGGCGAGATCCTATACATAATAATGATATCATCAATAATGGCCATGATACCACAGCTCCTGCGGCTTTTAAAAAACATTTAATGGAATTACTTTTTGGAATCATCAGTCCTAGTCCAGGCCCCAGCTATTCAACTGGAAAAAGGCAGGGAAAGAGAAAAGTCTGGGAGAGAGAGGGGGAGAGAGAGAGATAGAGAGAGAGAAGAAAAATTGAGCACATTATATTTCTAGAAGCCTTTTACCAACCAGCACTCATGAGTCAATTTGCCAAATAATGCAAGCAGAACCAGAGAAAAGGGGCCATATCAGAACCTGCTTATCGTGCACAGAGTGGCCAGTAGGTATAGACCATACATCCAGCTCTACACATAGTATAGATGTAATGAGCATGGTGCACCATTTGTCAGTGCTTGTGTGTGTTTGTGTTTGTGTTTGTATTGTCCTGTGGGCTTAAGGAGTAAGTACATGAGGGTTTGCACTGGAAGGCATGGGCTGAAGCTTGGCACATTTGTGGGCTTTGAGGGCAGCAGGCGAGACTGGCACAGATACCCAGGGGGGCTAGTATGCTCGGCTGCCCGTCACTCTTCACTGTTGCCCCTCTTAATGAGACTAAGCCCTCAGAGTGAAGCGCACACAATCTGCCCTGAGCTGCTGGTTGGTGGTCAGATTTTGTCAGCACTTTGATAAGGACAAAAGCAAAGAAAGGCTTCAGAGGGCTGATTTTCGATCAGGACTTAAAGGGAAAGTTTAGATTTTTTATCTTGAATTCAATGAATTCAGTTTAAATCATGCAGATCCGCTTTACTAATCTGGCACTAATGAGGCAAATGAAAATTGGTGCTCATTCATAATCAGTACATGACAACTGTCCTATCGCTCCTATAGCAAATGCTATAATGCTTTACTTCCTAGTGCATTAATCTGGAATATGTATCTTGGTTCAGGTGCTAATGCGATGTGTACAGATGCGAAGGACGTACATGTTTAACTTGTATATATTTCTTTTGTATATATTGTATGTATTCTTATATATTCCCTTAACATACAACAAATTCTTAACCACACTCCTTACTGAAGAATCTCTGTGATTAGCTGTTTTAATTAACATTAGCATTATGGCATATGTGCTGTGACTGAATACCTTCATTTCACTGCTCATGAAGATGGGAGCAGTACACTCTGCCTCTGCAGAAAATTCACTAAAGTAAATTTAACTGTCTGCATCCAATATAGACCACCGGAGATTGCTTTATGCATTTGACTTCATAATTAACAGGTTTCAAACCCATAAACTTAAATCATTGAACACAGCTGGCGACTGGTAATTAAATGCATTAAATATTTGAATGAGCATCTCCCACATAACAAGGCGCTAAAGTCGTTCCTGTGACAGAACTTAAGCTTTGGACTTCAATTTGTAGGCAGAACTTTGCCATTAGAAAGATGGTCTTTTTGCTGTAGGAGTTGGAGTGTGTAAATCAGCAGACTTTAGTACAATAATGGCTTCCCAGTAAAAGTTTCTTTGTCTGGAAATCTACTGTTAGGTCTAGATTTGTCACTGTAACTGACACTGATTTATGCATAGGATATTGTATTATCACCATTTTGTCAACACTGGGATTTTCAGCCTTTTACTTACAACACCTATTATCCTCTGTCCCCTCTTTCAGTTGAAAACTGATATTCACCAAAGCCATTTTAATTACTATGATTTAAAGTGGTTACTTAAAGCCTCCGAAAGAAAATATTGTGTCTTACCCCTGAGTTAAAGCTCCCTACAAAAGCTCCACTGCTGAAGCAGGCAGTGGGATTTTTTTTCTTTTTCCTCAACCCACCATTGATGCAGGACTCAATGAGATGTGTCTTGGATGCTGTGTGAAATTGGTTAATACAAACGCTTGTTGGTGAAAACAATGTCCTCTCGGTGGTGACAGAGACAAAGTGGCTGTGTTTGGGCGACGCGCAGGCTGAAGACAGGTGATGGCTGCTAGGGAGACTTTACTGAGAATTTGAATTTTATGTGCAAGAAGAGGCAGCTCGTCATTAAAAAACCCTAATTTCTGTGTCAGGTAGACTTACAGGTAATCGATCATCTTGTCAGATAGATTGTATTTTTTCCACTCCTTCAAAGCAGCCCTTACTACTTTCCAATTAAACTTGTAGGTGAAATGGAAAAAATGCCTTTTGCTATTAAGAGTGAAGAAAGAGCATTGGAAGGTACATTAGAATATAAATGCACTGGTTTTATACATGCCATTTATCAGTCAGGACTCTTCAAAATGAAGTGATGTATAAGTGCATTGTCAGCAGTGTTATCATAAGTTAATGTTAGAGCATTTGAGTTTAGAGACACAATTAATCGATTATAATTGGTTACTCTTATAAAGAAAATGTATCAATTAAAATGTGTGCTTTTCAATGAACTAATAAGTGATTACTGTCTAAATGATAAACATGTTCTCTACAAGTAATTAAAAATTAGAAAGATATAATAAATAAATAAACAAAATGAAAGAAAGAAAGAAAGAAAGAAAGAAAGAAGGAAAGAAAGAAAGAAGGAAAGAAAGAAAGAAAGAAAGAAAGAAAGAAAGAAAGAAAGAAAGAAAGAAAGAAAGAAAGAAAGAAAGGAAACCCACACTAGCAGGATCTCTTTTAACAGTAAAGATTTCATGTATATTAAGTAAAATAAAAAGTTTACTGTTATAAATTGCATGTATAATTACTGGATTAACTGATTACTAATATAATTTAAAGTGACACTTTGACTAACATACAGTCCAGGATTCATGTTCTTGTTAATACTTATAATTGTCAGTGTTTTAAATTATCTTGTTCCTTTACAAACTCTATTTAATAGAGGTGGTTTTCCTCATTCAGCAGCAGAGAGCAGCGACTAAATCAGGCTTGTATCAGGCTGTTATTGCTTTTCTGTTCTTATTCCAGGTAACAGGTTTCCTGTAACAAAGACGCACACAAAGTGCACTAGCAATGCCCAGAATATCTCCACATAAGAGCCATTTATTGGTACATTTCTAAATGTTAACGCTTGTCAGCTCCAATTTCTTTCCTGGACCCTCTTGTACCTAGGGGATAAAATGCCTGTGGCTTCTAACTGAGGCTTCCCACCTCCCAAGGCACACATTAGATTTGACAAGCAATGACAAAAAACACCACTGCTCCTGATAGCACAACTTACACCCTCTCTCCATTAAAGTCATTTATTTCTCAGGCTAATCCTCAGGTAAAGAAAGCTAGGAGATGTGTGTGATTAATAGTGGCTAAACTCCTTATCGTCTGTATTATTTATGTACAGGTAGTCTTTCATGGTTTTCTTTAAGCTAATAATATAACCTCCTTAATCTAAACCCCTTAAAGGTTTTGTAGTTGCTCTCTAATTCCAGTGATCTCCAGTTGACAATTTGTATTATACCTATTGACTGTATTTAATTAAAGTTGAATTTTCATGAATAAATTTAGTGCTGAGATGTATTGATTGTAGCTTTAAATAAAAGCACATTAATGTTGTATAAAGATCTCTAGACATAATGTGGACTTTCAGACATGGCACTACACTGTGGCTAGTCTCTCACAAGGACTAAATGGGGAAAAAATGCCAGGGCAGCAGAAAAAAAATGTGAAAAAAATAGAGTTGATTAGCAGAGCCTTCCCAGCATGCTGTGCAATGACAAATGATTGACTTGGAACAATATCTAAGGCGATCAGGATAAAGCACTGGCCATTTCAAGGCTCAGCAAAATTCAAATTCTAATTAGACTTTGCACCACATTCCAAATAAAAATTGTTCCCTTGGTATTTTACCCTATCAGGTGTCTCTCCCTGACCACTGAAACAAAACGAATAAAGAAAATGATTAAAGTGATAACAAAGGCATAAAATTTAAATTATTGCGGCATCACATCTGGGATCTGTATGTCACTGCGCTGCCATTTTTGCCCTCTTGCTCGGCACTCCATTCTTTCTGCATGAGGGCAACCGGCGAACAGAGAAAAGGAAAGGAGAGAGGGAGCTGGAAAGGGAAAAAAAGAGTATGAAATTAAAAGGTAGAAAGCGAGAACGCAAATAGGCTTTCAGCTTTAGCGTTATTAATGACTCTTCAAAAATCTCCGACTTTTCCAATCTCTCTGAGAAGCGCTTGAAGGAGCTTGCAGATGAAGCTGACCTTCAAAATGTTCTTTGGTCTTTAGTTAAGAAATTCACTCACCATTATGGCATCATTAGGGAAACAAGGATAAAATTACTCCATGGTTAATGACCTATAGGATCCCCCACCAAAATTTGTTTCAGATCTAATAAAACTGCGCTTAACACAGTCGAATGAATTATGAAGACTGTTACGTGGGGTATTAAAATGTGGAAAATAGATTTTCTGAAGCTAGGAGGACTGGACTTTTCAAATCAGATAGTAGAATGGAATTTTCTGGGCAATAAATTCTACCATGTCTCAATTTCATTTTTTTCCCCACCCGGAATTTCAGAGGCTATGATTGAATCTCTGAAAGGACTGGCCTCTAAAAATTCATTGCCAATTGCTGTATCCCCTCCTACACCCTTCTTAAGATAGAAAGATTGATAAATGCTCCACTAGATACGTATAGAATGTTTATTTGTGGCCAATGATAAGTGAAGACGTGCAATATATAATAATAAATAAGAATATATTTATAGTCTATGGTGCATATACACATAAAAAGCAATTGAGTTGAATGAGTATGTGCAAGTGAATAAGTGCCAATATTAAGTTTAAACTTGCAGTTGTGATCTGGGATGTTTTAACTGTTAAATATGGGAAACAAAAATGCAGAACAAAGAGTGAAAAGTTTAATTAAAATAATCTGTGTTATTGGGCTTGATAATTTACCATGAAGACCTTTATGAAATTGGATTTGCATGTACATTTACTCAGCATGCTGGCCAGATTAACGAATGCCAAGGTGCTAATTAGCGAAAGGTGTCCTAGAACTGAGAAAGCATGCAAAAAGCTGTTAGCAAGGAAAAAAATGATGCTGCAGGCTATTGGACCTCTACACACATTCACACAAACCTAGTCACCGGACCACATATTATTTTATTCTCTGCTGTCTTAATGTCAACTGATTTTGAAGAAAGGGTGGAGAAGCAGCAAGTTTGGCTTACTGAGAGCTGCTTATAGCCACTGAGAGGTGGTTTGTGCGGTAATGGCATTTGCTCTCTTTAAACTTTAATCTTTCCTATTAATTCCCTGCAACTGGAGAATGTGCAAGAGTTAATGTTCCATGAACGTGTTGCTCACTCTGCAATCTCTTCAAGCTAATTACCTTCAGGTGCTAAATGGAGGGAAATTGCAATCCATTTGGATGAGAGAAATTTCACCTCCCTGTCCCCTGTGCAAGATTTTTGGGTGCTTTATTGAAAGAGAAAAAAAGATAGAGGGCTGGAAAGAAATAAAGTCTAAGTAGTCAGTCCATCTAGATGGTCCATATTCATAGGTAAACAGTTAAAGTGTTTGGGTCTGCTGCTACTGCCTGCCCTGGGAGCCTTGAGAAGATGGGCCGTTTCATTCTTCTTACCAATGGAGGTCACCTAGAGGTCAACAGGTGCTGATGGTAACATGTGGACAGCTTAACAGATGTTTGATTGACATGAATCATTTGGATGGCCCATTAAAATCTTGTGGTGGGAGAGAATTGATACTAGGGCCATTTGGAAGGGTAAACAGTGAAAAAACCTGCAATGGTAAAGAGCTTGACTGGGTCCAGTTGACTTGAATGGCGTTACTGGTAGCCGATTAGCCTGTTAGCTTTGATCATTCAGATTATTGTACTGTTATTTCAGCTTGCTTACTTAAGTTGAAAAAATAAGGTTAAAATAAAAGGCCATTCTTATTTTATACATTCACTATTATGTCTTTGTTTGTTTATACAGTGTCTTATGCAGTGTAAACATTTCAAATTGAATGGACTATTAGTAATCCTTTAAAGTGTCTTGAAATGCAGTGTTGATACATTATATCAACATCTTTTTGGATTTTTTTCTCTAAAGAAAATGAATGTTTGTGAGGTTTTATGACAGCAATGACATATTTTAGTATGTGTCTATTTAAAACTTTGCCCAACAATTAAGCCAAAACCACTGGCTATATCTTAGTATACTTTACATATGGTAATAAGACCCTGATTTCAAATCAAGCCATTTGTAAAGTTTAAAAACAATTAGAGAAAAAAGCCACAGGCAGCAGCCTTTCTGAAACCCGCATGACTTATATGACCTGCAGCACACATCTTTCTCACCCTCAGTGCATCCTCCCCTCACAGCGGTAGTTCATCAGGGCCTGTGAAATAAGTCAGGAAGACATCTCTTATTAGGCATGTGCAAGGGCCAGCTGGGGAGGGCTGGCCACATTGTGATCACTCACCTTCATCCTTAATTTGTTGTCATTACCTTTACGAGCATTTCAAGATCAAAATCAACTAGAGAGGGAGGAGGGCCATGTGACAGGGTGGGACAGAGGGGATTAGAGTGACAGCAAGAGAGAAAGTAGAGAGAGATTTTAGGTTATTTATTCTTACTAAATTTTAGGTCATTAAACTGTACTTCTCTAATCACCTTGTCCATGTGACCTATGCTACCTATAACAGTATAACTCCTCTGTGCCCAATCAAATCCTGTGTATTAGCCTCTGTCTGTTCTTGGGGGTGGGGGGTGGGGGGGTTGGGTCTAGGGGTTGAAGGGGGTGGTGGGCGCAAATTGGCTTTCTTGTGCTGAAAATAAACCCCAACTGTTTGCTATTGACAGACCTTCCTAAATGTTTGTGTGCAGGAGGGGGAATTTAATTATCTTTTATCAACTTTTTTCCTCCACCTTGCAGGAGGGTCCTCGGGAGGGGGGTGAAAGGGAAGGAAGTGAGGAGATAAGAGTAGGGGGAGGGGGGTCATTATCTGTAATGGGGGAGCATGGAGGGCCACTTTGTCCCCTGTTTGATCTGTCTCTCTAGATGACACAGCAGGAAATTAAAGATGAAAGAGCTCTGCGACTACTGTCTAATAAACAGCAGGAGGACACAGACTCATTTTCTGACTATGTATGACTCCTATACGGGATTCTAGCCTACTCTCTGCTCTATTCATTCTAAGTAGTCAAATGCATCTGGTCATGTTGGCATACATTAAGCAAGGGAACTTCTTTTGGCCAAATTCCAGATAGTGCAGCTGCTACAGTTTTAATGTAAATCTAGTGATATTGTCATCCATTTTTATAGACACAAGTACATCTTTTAAAGTGATTTTCCAACATTAGTGAAGAGCTTTTGGTCGATTAACAGCCCTGTATGAAATTGTGCACTGTGTTTTTATATAAATAATAAATCATCAGTTTCTTAAACTGCCTGATTTATGTTGCCAATTACATTAATTAAAACAAAAGAAAGCCCCTGGCATGATGTTCAGAGCAACCCTCACATTTTTCCTTGGTCATATTTCTTGGGAGTAATAACAAATGAATTAGTGTTAAGGAGGTCTCCAAATAGCCGGTATCTTACACAAACACTCTGAGTGACAGGGCAAAGCCCCCACTGTGGCAAAGAATCTCCCTCAATTAACACTCCCTACCATATATTTTCAGTGTTTCAGAGAAGAAAGAAAGCACCCAGACGGCCGGCCCACTTCAAAAGAACAGCGACCTAGGCCACTCATGTCTACTTATTTCTTTTCTTCGGCATCTCCCTTAAATTAATGCTATTGTGACAGGAAAGCATGTGAGTAGTAATTATCTGTTGTCTAACACATATGATAATACAGATATTTATGGGTTTGTGACAAAATTGTGAAAGAGATGTAACACACTAAACAATGTTTTTGGATCATAAAAAATAAAATAGTTTATCTGTGAATCACTTGTGTCAATGATCCCTAACATGTATTTTTTAAGCACTGGCATTTTATCTGAGAGTAGAAGCTTTCTTAGATTATTGTTTTGCTTAATATGTGGATGCATTGTCTGAGAGTATGGCAATCCATTTTGTTCATGTCTGGTTTGGATATGAGGCTCCTGACCTGATGAGGATGAGGCAGGAAGTGCAGGTGTATACCCTAGAGCAGTACTTATCCTCTAGTCTACCATGAAATATCAAACTGGAAAAACTGGCCTTTTTGTACCAGAAGTTTATGAAAGAAAACACTAAAAGTGAGTTATGGAATTGTCATTTCCACTGTGGTCTGTATATCTATTTTTCTATCTATCTGTCTATCTGCCTGTCTGTCTGTCTGTCTGTTTATTTATTTATTTATTTGAAAGTATTTTGAAGTGTTCAGTTTGGCTAAGATCTACATGATTGAGTTTCCTGTGGTTTTTAGCAAAAATGTTGTGGTCTAAGCAGTGTTAACTTATGAATGTAAACTACAATGAAAGATCACTGAATAGTAATCTATCTCAGTAGCTTTTTTACTAATAAAGAAACTATTGGTAATAGATAAGATCTAAATTGCAAGTATTATGTATTGATTATCACAATAAAATTAAAATGCTTGAAATTTTTTCAATCTAATATTGACAATATTCATATTTTTGAGTACATCAGTCTGCAAGTTTTTCTTACTTAGAATGAGTCTTTCATAATGATAATTCAGATTATAGTATAAAAATATGAATATGCTGCTTCCTCTGCTTCTCGTACTACACAGATTTTATTACTGGACTTAAAGTGACTCAAATTATTTAGGAAACCCAGGTAAGTAAGCAGTATGCTGTGTCATGTCATTAAATTGTGATGTCTAATTTTCTAGTTCATGATGTTACACACAAACACAGGAAAAAATTATTAAGATGTATAAAGTAGTTTAAGTGATATAAAGAAGTATATATACCATTCAGTATGCTTTTTGTAGAAGAGAAAACAATTCCATGTAAATGAAGGAGCTTGCAGGAGAATGACTCTTGCGGCCTTTAGCAGCAGTGGTTCTCAGCTCTTAGGAACATAGATTTACCATTTCACGCTCCAGAGTCCATGCTGTCCTTAAAGACTTAAAAGCATTTCACACCAGGATTACAATTTTACAATCATTCAGAGTGACCTATCACTCACTCACAGTTCCCTGCTACTCTAGCCAAATCATTCTATTCTTTCTTTTAAATGAACTCTCTCTATCAACATTATTCATTCCCTCCTTGATGGAAATACATTTGTAGTCTTTGTTCTGAAAGTTAACAGCAACTTACGGTACTAACTCTGGAATACATCAAGGGGATAATGGTGTAACCATTATATCAAATGCCCATTTTAACCTGAAAGGCTCGGACATAAAAAGTTCTTATATAAACTGTTTTGACCTTTCAACCTTTAAACATTTCTTTTTTTTTAAGATTTAGATTTTGCATTATGAATATTTGCTCTTGCCAAGTTCACACTCTGAGCTACTCTTTCTGGGTTTTTTTTGTCTTCACATTAATCTTGTGTGCAAAAGAAGCTGACCCAAATAGGCTTTTAAGAGGAGAAAACAACACACATGGAGCTAACCAGATGGCTTGCAGTGCGTTTGACATTGGGGAGAAAAAATACCGCCCAAACGTTTTGCCAGCTTTGCATGGGAAAGGCTGAAGCAGCTACTGGCAGAGAAGGGTGAGAGACCGTTTCACTGAGCATGCCCACTGTCGGGAGCTGTGTGCCATGTAAAACAGCGCACTCAGGTGGTCTGGGCAGGTAGACGGCCTTCTTTGCCAAGCTGTGACCATTTAGCTGCCGATAACGCAGGTAATTGCATTTCTGGAAGAGCAGGAGCAGATGAAACATGGCGCGTACAGATACCACTAGCACGTCGGCCCCTTCTGTCGGAAAATTTCATTTCTTTCCATGAGGAAGCCATGAATCCAAATCCGTTCCCCCTGCACGTTTATCAAGCCTGGCCCACCAAGTGGGGAGATGGAGGTAATTCACTCAGCTGCGACTCACCACTTTAATCCAATTTACAGCCTCCCCAGCAAGAGATAATTACAAGTCTTAAACCAGTTAGGAGAGGGGTGCGGGGGGAGAAGAAACCCCTCACTTTCACTCTCCCAAACTCTGCTCCCGGCTCTGCAAAAAGATCGACACAGAGAGGATTTCTTGCTGGGAGGACTCAAGCAAAAGCATTGTTAAAGCCTAAAAAAGTGTGTATCTAATGAGGCTAAGTGAATTCCATGTCAAATGGAGGCCTGTCTGGACGAATGGAATACACTTGCTCTGAGTGATGTTCACCATAGTAAAGAGAGAGCTGAGTTTGAGCTCGGAGTTACAGTCAGCTACAACAGCGAGCTCAGTGTCTTTGTCACAGAGTCTACAAAAGATGTAATTCTTACATATCTTCCACTACTGGCTGTGATGCTCCTTGTTCGCCTCTCACACCAATCAACATAAAGCCTGCACCAACTACATCAGTCAATTCAATTTTGCACCATTATGCACTAAATTCTGAAAATGAACATTTGCTTGTTTTGGTTTGACTGTTATAGTGCTTTTATTACAAATATTTTTAATATAATATGTAAGAGATTATTCTGATCTAATGGTCAGATTTATTTAGAGCCCATCCTCTCATTCTAGTGTGCATACGGTCACATCTGAGACTTTGCATTAAAAATAAGCTGTAGAATTAGCTTTCTTGACAGCTTACTTTTAATGACTGAATTTTAATTTGTTGTATCAGCTTTCCTTTAACTTACCCCTGACTTAATATGTTATATTCTTCCACTTTATTATTCCATTACCTCCCTCTGATAAAAAATTGTCATCTTTTATATATTCAGTTTTCAATGAACTGTATCCCACTAGCATCGCATAATGTCTTTGTAGTGTACGTCATCGATTTTCAAAAAGATGTTATAACAAAGAAAGGGCAGATATTGATTTTTCTTCCATTGTATGTAATGTAACATTTAGCCTTTTGTAAACAGTATTAACCTGGCATCACTGGGCTTTGCAGGGGAAGTGACACTTGGACCATCACATTAATAACCATCCCGGCAGAGTGTCACTGTGTGATCTCTAGGTCATGAATTGTCATTATTCTTTTCAGTCAACAATCAGGAATGGGACTGTGTGCATGTGTTTGTGTGTGTATGCAACAGAAAATTGATAGAGTGGGTTCAGTATATCTAGGTCATTTCTGTTGCATCATATATTGCAATCCGATCAGTTTATAATCAGAATTTATCCCTTGAATGCTTTCATTGATTTTTAAGATTCATCTTCTGAATAAGGGCTGCTGTTTGGATAAGGACTAGTTTTGTGATTCTGCCACAGATTACTCCAATGTTGGTGACTGAGTAGTCAGCACATGCTCCACATTTAAAGACCACACTGGACTTCATTGTTGCATAAATTCTCTCGCTAATATTAATTACTTTTCACATTCTTTTATGGATAGATTAAGTATAACAGTTTCAGACATGTGCATGCTGGCATTTGTTGATATATACTGGCAGCATTGCAGCATTAGTGGTTTTGTTTTCCAGCTCGTCAAAAGCCTGTATTTCTTGTATCTTGGCTCATAGTATGTGACTGCACCGAAATGTTTGGAACAAGACCAGTCTGCAGCAGTTTGCATCTTGTGCTTTTCTTTGATGTTCAAGCTGAGGAATGGGGTTAAGTTGTGCTAAAGAATGTGAGGAAATCATAATGAGGCGCTCTCTTGGGGAGCGGAAGCAGCAGTGAGCCCTAATTAATGGAAGGAGAGACACTCCTAAAGTCGCCCATTCAGCAGCGCACAATGGCCGTCTCTCTGAAGCAGAACCTGCAGAGGAATATTAAAGAAATGAATGAAAACAGGCGCAAACTGCGGACCCTTGGCCTCCCCCTCGTAGCCTTCAGCTCCCCGGCTCTCATTGTGTGGCTGTTCTAGAGTGTCTCCTCCAATCTTCTGAGGGAGTCCCATTCAGCGCGATCTGCTTCAGAAGGTCCTGCCGCGCCGTTTTGTAAATATGGCCTCGGACAATGCATACAAAGGGAAGGCACATTGCCAACAAGTATCCAATTTAGCCCTTAAAAAATGTTAACTCCTTGAGCCTCCTTTTCCCTCATTCAGGTGGCTGAGAAGAGGCTGGGGGTCAAGGCCGACAGTGCAGTCGATGGTGGGGGGGCTACTCATGTAGACACAAGTCAAGTCATAGAATATTTCAGAGGGCTGATGGGAGAAGTGTGGACCCACCTGCCACTGATTATCCCTCCTGTTAAAGGGTTTAGTGCTGACCTCTCCTCCTCTGAGCTGCCCCTCACCACTAATCTGTTCATTAACCACCAGCAAGAAAGGCAGAGAGCTTTGAAGAGGTTGGGGCAGTGTGACAGTGGGCAAGGGGTAGTGTTGTGGTGTGTGTGTGTGTGTGTTTAGAGAGAAAGAAATCGTAACTGAATTTCTAGGAGTGGTTTTAGTATTGGTCAAATAGTCTCTGGGATACCTTCTTAAAAATGTTGTAAATGTTTTTTCTTGTGTGTGTGTGTGTCAGGGGGATTTCTAAGAAAGAGGAAAAAGCTTTGTATAGAACCTACACATTATGTGGACATTCTTGATAAGCATGTTGCTTATGTACTTTTGTTGCCATGTTGAAGTGCTTCTTGAGGAGGGGCTGTACATTACCTTTGACCCTTACTGTATTGTGTTAGGCCCTGCAGTCAAGGGAAGGCTTTCATTCATTCTTTAAAAACTAGGGGCCCCCATGTTGCTGGAATTCAAAGACAAAATCTGAACGCAATTTGAACTTCCTTAAACGCAACGTTGGGGTATATTTCTCACTTCCTTGCACACTAATCCATAGATTGGATTATTCCAGTGGCAGTGTGTTAATCCTGACATGTTCCATATTCTCCATTCTTCTATTTCTACAGCTCCATTTCATTCTTTATCTCTCCAATCCTCACTCTCTTGCAGACATATTCATACTCACATTCTGGCTTCAAGCACTCTTGAAGAATTATTAACTTGGATATTCAGTTCTAGGATACTTCAGTGCTTACAGAAACTTTACATTATGTGGAAGTTCTGTACATTTTAGTGTATCCCTGCTCTACCAAACTCACTTCAACTCAATGGATAATTATTAATTAGCTGTTTATATGGATTTTGTGTAATAGGTGCAAGGAAAATGTTTTGGAGAACATTGCATTAAAAGGTTCTTTAGGATAAACCAAATGTGCAGAGACACTCCAAATAATCCTTTGGGTCCGGTTTAAGAGTATACAGTGTTTATAACATCGTCTTTGATATTTTGTTGTCCAACAAAAAACAAGTATCTTAAAACTGGTAACTTTACAGGAGAAGGCAGAAATGTTATATAGTTCTAATGTAATTTAACATAAAGTATTCTTATTCCAAGTAATGTTGGAGAATTTCCATTAATTCCTTCTTCATAAAAGATTCACACAATCTAATGGAAAGCTGCTGTGTTTAAATGTTCTAGAAAAAAATGGTGAAGCCTGTCAAGACATATGACTGGGTTGTGTAGTACCTGCTCATAGCTTTTTATCAGTTGTTGTTAAAGCTTCTCTGGCAACAAATTAGAATCAGTGTTCTTTGCCTAGTAGTTGTGTGTTGATGGGATGGGGTTGATGGTGGTGGTGCTGATGGTGGTGATGGGGGTGGGGGTGGGGGTGGCATGCAAAGTCAATTAGTTGTGTGTTTATTAGTTTGTGACAGCCATGAGGGCTTGTAGATTAATTCATGACCCCACGAAGGATTGGACAAGAATTACTGCCAAACTCGTCTGTCAAAGCAGAAAAGTAAAGGTAACACTATGATGGCAACAATTTGTGCTCAATTAATTATGTGTATTAATGAAGTTTATGCTTGATTACATGTAGATGACAATTAAACAGTTTTTTTCTCTTCCTTCAGGCCGCTTAATGGACACTCATATATAAATAATTGAAATGTTCATGATTAAAAGCACTAATGTTTAAATACTCTTCTTAAGAGATGCAGTAATTAAGAACAATGTGGCCATCTGCAGTAATTACACTATAAGAGCTCTTAAACCTTGGCCTTCCCCCCTTCAACCCTCAATTAAAGCAAATACAATCACTCAGAGATTGCCTTAATAGGCACTGTGACCTCTTGATGGCATAAGGTAATTTGTAAGGTTACTTTTCAATTTCAGGTTAGTAGAGAACAGTCTGTAGAGGATATTTCAGTTTTGAAAATAATTCCCATATGAACACTATTCATACAGAATAAGCCAGTCTCTCTGTGCAGCACTGTCTAATTAGCAAACCAACAAATCACAATATATCTATGCAAATCCTTATGCAGTATTCATGAATCCACCATGAAATATACAATGGTTTGTCCTAACATAAGACTTTTGTGTTGTTTTTGCATTTCCTCATTATAATGGATTTGGCTTAATTTCATAGAAAGTATTTCCCTTCAAATTCTTCAAGGAAAACTCAGAAATGCTCTGAATCCAGCAGCACTGACTTCTTTCCCCCATCCCTTCTCATTGTGACAGTCCAGTAAACAACATCTGCTATTCCATTTGCACACCTTCCACTGTAACCTCTGTCTAGTATAGTTAAGTGAATGCACAATGGTGGGTAATGATCTTCTACTAATGTGTGCTATTACCACTACACTCGCAGTGATAGATTAGAATAGATTTAGATACCTTATATATTTTCCCAAGGCCTTTGTTTCTGTAGAGACCTCTACCTTCTTTTTTTTCTTCTTATTACTAAACAGAGTATCTGGTATTGCATGGTTTTTTTTATCAGGCAGTACTTTCTTGGGGGAAAAAAGTAGCCAATGCTCCTTCCTCAATTGTGTTAAATGGCTGATCAAGATAATTGCCCTATACCCTTTGCTGTCGCTAGTTTATCTGTGTGCGATTCTTGCTAGGTTATAGATCAGCTTCTTACATGCAGATCAGGGCCAGATCAATATTGCTGTTCATCCTGACCTCAACTCAATACTCTTTAAGTCAATAGTTCAAAATTAACCATCATCAGCTTTTGCAGTCTAGGTAATGGAGACAACACATCAACATTTATAAATTGCCTAGCACAGGCTACTTACCTTCCAGCAGACAAGAGCTTTACCATACTGTGTCATGTGGTTCTAGGCTCAGTTCTGATGGCCAGAGGCTCTGTAAACATCTAGGGTACCATTATACTGAGTGCTTAATGATAATTTATAGCAGGCATTTCATGTCAGAAATGTTTCATTGTCTTGGGAGTTCATTTGAGTAGATGAGTCAAGTGGCCAATATTCTGGCCTTTTTGAACTTGTTTTCATGGTTAATGTTCAATCCACCAGCATTTAATTTACATTGGCGAGTAGGAGCTGTCTTGAAAATATTGTTTCTTTTAGGTGATCATTGACTAAAGGGAACACATTGCATTCCATTCACTGTATGTAAATCATTTTCTGAGGGTATGACCTCTGAGTGGTGGTTAAAATGTTTGACCCAAGCTTTCCTTACTTGAAACAAGTCATAGATAATGCTTTATTTTTTTTATTCTAAGCATTGCTGTTTGGATTTTCATGGTAAAATGCTTCCCATTTTTTGGCAAAACAAACGTTTTAAAACCGATTTGTTTTTTTTGTTTGTTTTTTTAAATATAAAATATCCATAAATTTCTGTATCCATACATGCAGCCTTTTATGACTGAAGACCTCCTGAAGTGAAAAATAACTGTACATAAGGATGGCTCTTCTCTTCTAGCCTGTTAAGGCACTTGTTGAACAAGTGCATGGGGTTGCTTTGCCATAGTCACCAGGCTTTCCTCCAGATGTATGGAACAGAGATCAGAGTGCAGGTTAGAACTGACTGGCACAGACCAGCAGCTCACTTTAGAGGCTTCAACTGAGCAGCACAAACTGTTTTTTTCAACAAAAGGATTGACTCTAACAAATGTCATAAGCCTTTAATGAGAGCTGATCTCACTAAAACCTGCTTCTATTCACTGGCCCTCTGGCCACTGGAGTCACTGAATCTAAACGGGGGCTCTCTTAGAAGCCCACTGCAACCAGGCAACATGACAATGCAGGTCAATTAATTGGTTAAAAAAGTAGGAATCCAATTAATGTGTATCAAGCTGGCATTTTTGCATGATGATAGCTCATTAGTGGGGGAGTTTTGCCGGATTATCCCCCCCTCATTAAAAGGCTGTCTCACTCAGTAGGGTTTTAGGCAGTGGGGAGGGGATCCTTTATGCAACAGGTCTGAAACAAAAACTCTGTGTTATCCTCATTTAATGGATTTAATGGTGTTGAATTTTTAAATGGCTTGGGCAGATGCCTTTTGAGTTCCCAGTCTCGCCTCTCTGCAGTAGGCCAGGCAAGACTAGGCTATTCACATGTACTAGTAGCAGTGAGTGGGGAAGTCAGTAAATAGAAAACTCACCCACTGATTGTGTAGAAGTAGAAATGTATTTTAGGATGATTTCTTTAGATTACAGTTACCTTTTTCTGATGATGTATTTTAAGATGTATTCTCTAGCTCATATATGTAAGGTTAAAAATATTTGTGTTATAACACTAACACTGTTCTGTCATCTTTCAACATATCTAGCAAAAATACAATCACAAAAACCTAAGACAAACAGCAGACCTTTATAGATAAACAAATCTCTTTTTATATTCTTCTATGCAAAAGGTGTAAAAAGCTATGTATAATGGATCTTATTTGGTGCTATATCAAATTAATTATTATTAAAATCAAAACCATTAAGTGTCTTTTAATTATTCCAATATTACTTCAAGGGTTTTATTTATTGTTGCCTTTACTAAACAATTGCTAATTTCTTTATCTTTTTAGACTGTTTTATGAGCTATTGTGTTGTTCCAAAATGAACATATGAACTGCAAAATACAACTAAAGGCACAAGCTAAAACACATTCTAGCCAATTTTTGTTGTTCACTTGTGTTTAGTCTGCTTCTGTTTCTGGGCAGAAGATTGATATCCCTGCCATACTTGTGTAGAATAACTTCACTTTAATCTTGTTTGGGGCAAAATTCCAAGTGGAGTGTGTCTAGTTGCTTCCGAGATTACTTCATCTTTCTCTGTGCACCCACTTCCTCCTGTGTCCTCTGGCATTCGATGTCCCATTACCCTTCACAAGCAGCAACTTTCTGCTGTTTGCACAGTGCTTTCCACAGGGGCCAAAGCAGACCATCACGGCACAGCTGCATTTAGTGATTGCTTTTCCTTACCTCAATAGTACTATCTTTTATACACTCTGCTGGCCAGTGGCTTAGATATCGCAGAAGTAGAGTGATTAATTAAAGCTTCACTTGTGTATAGGCTGTCTGGTCCTAGTGTTCTAGTGTTCTCTCGTCTTCTGCCCCCCTCAAGGCAAGTAAGAAATTAGATTTGTATCAATTCTTTTGTAAAATATCTCAGTTAATCTTGATATTTGTCTTGATCAAAGTTTTAGAAGAGACAGAACTGAAAAAAATCCAAGGTTTATGTTACATGAAAGCTTCAAGAAAGAAATTAGCCCTAAGTTGTGGCAGAAATGAGGTGATCTTGTGTACATAATATAGGTCAGCAAGACCTTTTTCCAACCATCACTTTTGTGGTAACCAGTTATCAGTTTTTGATGTATATTTTCAAGATTTCAATTGCTAATATAAACTCTTGTATGCTGTCTACTCACCCATGCACCAAGACCCCCCTTCACATCATTTTCCATTGTTGTATTTTCGTTTTGTTTAATTAGTCTGAATTTTTAATATTTTTTCCATCAAGCTTCACAAACAATCAGGGCTTGAATTAAATTGCTATCAATGTTTTATAATTGAAGTTAGTAATTATAGCCTTAAAACATTCAAAAGTGGTTTTGTGTGTTTGATAGGTGCCCCAAACACAACACAAAGTACAAAATAGTGTCTGTATTTTATGAGGGTGTTAAAGTTTAGATTAATTCAGCCTCAAGTCATGGAGAATGTTAATTGTTGCCGAATAAAGATGAAGTGAAGAAATAATTAGGAAAATGTTAATCTAAAAGGTCATTTAAAAGCATTCTATATATTATAAAAATTTCTTTATGCTTTGTCCACCTGGCTTACAGAGTGTTTTTTGGGCATTAAAATGTGACATGAGAAACAAATTGTTTTTCCTTTTCCTTTTTATTAGGTAAATTTAACAGTTGATTTATGTTGACCTTAAACTTCCCTCACTGTGAAAGCTTCAGTTCATGAAGGCTATTTTCATTGTCTTCTGTCGCTAGGCATTAAAAGTGGGTTTATCTCCCTACAGTCTTATTTTTCCTCAGATAGTGTGTATGTTTGGCTGTATGTGAAGCAGTAATATGGACCTTTGGCAAATGTAGGTCAATGCATGATATTTTTTTTTTGCAATGACCACAGGCTGGCATGGGAAAAAAGTGGCAGAATGAATAATGCCTATGTACTGAATAGGGCAGCATGGTAATTCAGAATTATTCTCACTTGACCATATATATTTTTAAACCCTTTTTTATACTGTATACCGTTTTTCAGGGTCTTACTTTTTAAGTTAAGTGGACTGACCAAATATGATTCCGTACACTTGTTTTTTAATGTTTTAAACACTGTGTCTGCTTCATGCTCCAAATTATTTTTATTATGGTTGACATATTGATTTAGGGGATATTACCTTGAGTTTTCAGCAAAGGTTACATTAATAAATAATTAACATGTTATTTAAAACATTAGATTTTCCTCCTCTTAAAACTGTGTGTGTGTGTGTGTGTGTGTGTGTGTGAAGAAGCTTCTTAGCCAACAACTTTGTGCTGCAAACCATTGTGCTATTTGCAAATGCAGTATGTTTTTCATTCAGGTCCTAATAATCTATTCTGTTCAGCCAGGCGCATACGTTGACAAATGTTTCCAGCACTAGGTATTTACCTAGTGGAAGGTAATGGATGTAAAAAGTTTAGAAATCCCTGCTGCATTAACATTGAGTGTACTGGCAAAGCTACTGATGGTGACTTTTTCTCTGTAAGAAACATGCAGCCTTCTCAGCCATGAATTGTTAAGATATAAGACACACTGATCTAACAGTGCTATCTAGCCATTATAATGGATCACATCCATTGGAAGCCTGGCTGTTTTTCATTGTTCCTATAGGCTTCTTGCCAAAAGTTTAAACTGTGTGTTGTATCCTTGTGGAGCATTGAAAACACCTGCCCAATTTTGGTATGAACTAAATTTTTTTGGAGGAGAAGAACTTTTCACAGTTATATGATTACTGTCAGCTTTCTGCTGTTTCGTAATGTTTTGTTTAGGAACCATTTGCATTTGTGACCCTCCAGTTTGCCTTCTGTAGTGATAGACATGTAGTTTTAATAGGATTTCTCCCTGAGGCCCAGGGGTTTAACCCTGCCTCTGAGGACTGCATCCGGGATCAATTAGAGTTCAAGGCAGAAATAATGTCTCCAGGGCATGTGAATATGGAGTGCCGTTTTCAATACCACAATTTAAACAACAGCTACTGCCAAAACGATAGGCTGACTATGAAGTTAATATATAAATGTTTAAATCATTTACTCAGAGTCTGCCTGTTTTACAGTGTTAAGACTAATTTTCATTAATTCTGTTTAGATCAAGCATTAAATGAGGCAAATGGCCTAAATCCTGTTTATTTGTATCTAGTAATAAGTTGAAACTTAGTGTAGTCCAGCAGGGTGCCGGGGAGTTTGATTTCGAGCAGATACTGACCATAACAATGAACAGATTTAATCTGATGGGGAGGCTGCAGTTGCTGTAAAAAGCTGGGTGCTTGTGCACGACCAGTCAGTGAGTTTACCCACTCATGCCATCTGTTAAGAGGCTGCTCCAAAGTTCAGCTTGGATTCACAAGCCCCAGGAGTTCTACCAGCCTGCCTACTGCTCCTGACCGCTGGATCGTGGTTCGTGTGCATGCGTGTTTTTTTGTGTGTGTGTATGTGTGTGTGTGTGTGTGTGTGTGTGTGTGTGTGTGTGTGTGTATGTGTGTGCGCGTACACGCACTTTTGATCCACATGCCGAATCCTGCCCCCCACAAACATGCAGGCAGGCAGGACACTTGCTGTCTTCGAAATAGGGTAAGCCACCTGAAACCCATAGCTTAATCTAGTATATACTAACTTACTGGGAAAGAAGCTTACAGAGGGCGCACTGTGTTGATCTGATCTGTGCTGATCCCATTCACATGAACACAGGAGGAGTTACCGGTAGCCGTTAACAGGTTGATATTGTATTGTTTTTTTGTTCTTGCAGAAATTAATCACTTTTTAAGCTCCGTCCTTGGAGTGCGTTTATATATTTGGCATTGGGTGAGAGAGAGAGAGAGAGAGAGAGAGAGGTGTCTCTCTCTCTCCTGCTCTCTTTCTCTCTCTCTTTCTCTCTCTCTCTCTTTCTCTTTCTCTCTCTCGCTCCCTCTCTCTCCCCTTCCCTCATTCTCTGATTTATAGCGCCGCCACCTTAGTCAGACTGGCTAATGAAATCTGTGACAGTGCATTAACGAGGCCGTTTGTTTCAGCTCAAGCTCAGTTCTTCCCCTCTTTTCACTCTCTTGCTTAAGCCACTTCTGTGTTTACCTTTTTTAACTTTTTCTCTCACTTCCCTGTTCCTCTTTAAACCTCTTATTTATGCTACATTTAACATACACCAGCCTACAAAAGTCTACCAAAGCAGTACAACTGTAGACAGCTATGAGTTTTATGGTCTTTTATGTATTGCGATGAACAAGATATGTCCTGTGAAGGATTATGCTTTATGTTTTGGAACACTTTCAGAAACAGATAAACTGGACAAAATATATTATAGCCTATACCTTGGCCAAAAGATTTCTGTGGTCTGGAGGCTCATAGTTGCCAGTAAAACATTTTAAGCTCTTTTTTTAAGTGTGAGAAGTAAATTATTTTCCATTTGGACTGTTGCCTTTGAGATTCTGATAGCATTTGAGTTATGGGCCTACCTTAGTAAATGTGCCTGGAGTTAAGTTGAATAAACTATAATGCCGCTAAGCCCAAAGTTTTAAGCCTAATTTATCTTTTTGTGAGTTTTGTCACTAAAAACACTGAAAATGGGCCTGAAGCTGTATGTTGTCGATTCCTTTCTCTCACTTCTAGGTACTTGGGTTAATCAATAACGAAAAGGAGCTTGTTGAAGAAACGATAGTGTACAGTCCAGCGAATCATTATAAAGTCAGAACGTAGGGTCGCCTGTACATACTTTATTAGTGAAATACTTTAGGGCATTGTGATTGAATTTCTGACCTTTATATGAAATGAGCATGTGTGTCTTTCAATTTTTGTTCTGACATTTTTTATATTGCTGCGTAGACAAAGGTCGCAACTAAACTCCAGTGATGTAGTGTGTAGAAGTTAAGAAGGGTTCTCGAGAAGGCTTCATTATGAGGCGCTGTTATACTACCCCAGTCCGTAATGTATAATAATTTATCCTGTTATGACTTTTCTAGCTGCTGTATTTTGCAATTTGTCATTACTGTAAAACATTGAAATTATTATATCTAGTGCTTTTTTTGCATAGACATGATCAGAGTGTGGCAGTAGTCACTACATACATAAATTGGTTCTATTTAATATCATCACGCTTTGTCTCTTTGGCGCTTGGATTAGCAGTGAAAGCCTGTGGTGGGAATTGAAGTATTAGCATTGAGAGAGAGGCTGGATGGGTGTAGCCGACATGCCGGCTGGGAAAGTTTCGGGGAAAACCTGGCCAGGCCCGCCAATCAATCGCAAAGTTCACATTAAAAAGTGCTGACAGCAGTGGGAGAGAGAGTTCCCACTTTCATCTAGCGTGAGACCTCCAGCTAACCTTCACGTCACACTTTTCCTCTCAAGACCTCCTCTCTTTATTAAATTGTGTTGCATCCCACGGTGGAATTCTAGGCACTGCCCGCTTTGTCACTTATCGCAAAACTTCTGACTCATTCCATTTTTCATATGAAAAACAATTCACATGATAGCCTTGAACTGGAGCGCTCTTCTCTCTGCCTTTGTACTGAGCCCACACACTACTCCATATCTGTCTCCCTTCGCTTAATCGAGTTTGCTGAAAGAATGGGAAAGTCTCTGTTGTGTATCTGAAACAGTTGTTGGGTTATGTGCCAGTGTGCATGTGCGTTTGGTATGTTGACATTATGTTCTGTGCATGCCTTTGTGCAAATGTAGACATCCTGTATAATTACATAAAAATATACAAATGCACACACTGTATCAGAGATTGTTTTTATATTGTTATTATGCAGACGTATTTCTGTTGAATACCAGCATTTCTACTGCAGCTTCTTTATTTACTGCCTGCTTTTGTTAGAGACAATTCATCAGCAAGTTCTGAACTCAAAAGGTTGTTCCTTGTATCTCCATTTTTGTTATTTTTCACTTTTCTCCTGTAAAGTTCGTTTTTTGGGGAGGATTTTTAAAAAGTATTTGTTTTGACTGACAATATGTGACATCAAACGATTAAAGTAAGTAAACATAAAGACAAAACTGTTTATGCAGCATATTTTATGAATGTGAAAATGTAAACATTTTAATAGAAAATATCTAGTACAATTTAATCAAGACAAAAATCAGTGTAAATACATACATTTTACAGTGTTTTTGTTTTAATTGTGGACTTTAAAATAATTGCAAATCATGAGCATAAATATAACATATGCATATACACTGAAATTACACTGGACTAAAATGGATTCTTATATATAATATAATATATATATATACACACACATATTTTACAGTGTCTTTTATTAACCAAAGGCTTACAAATAATTGCTAATCAAGATATCTAAATATAATATCCTTAAAATTATTTTTCATGCAGCATTAAGTTTTCTCTAAAATGGTTTTAATGTTCTAATACCTAAAGTTGAACTTTGTAGCTTGAACCTTGAGGTGTCATTAAGGTATTTAAATAGTTCATATGTGCAAGCCATAATTAATGTCATATTACATAGAGTGAAGTTACACAGAAGTTTAAAATTTAAATATAAATTAAATGTTACTTTTTTAAAATATTCAGTGATGTAGGAACAATAGTAAATACCTTACGAAATCTTAGTTGCTTCATCGACTGCAATAATGCCTTAAGCAACCAGCTAGATTCAGCGTTTTACGGGATGTGACAATAACAATATCCAAAATCAGCCTTGAGAACTAATCACTAGTGTTGATAGTGTGATTTGTAGAGGAGGCCGGTGAGTAAGTAGGCTGTGTGTGAAGTGTGAATGAAGGCTGGGTTTCGTATAGAGAAACTCAGGGACATTCAGAGTGAAGCCTCACTGCACAGTCTTCTGCTGCCCCTTAGGGCTGGAGAGGAGTATCACTCCCTGAACACTCTTAACCTTTCCCACTCTCAGAGCCCATATAAAGAGTAATGAGCAAGTTTAAAAGTTAAAATGTTCAGTTTTGTTGGTTTTCTTTTGCTTCAATACTTCAGTACAGTACTTTTAGAATTACACTGTCTTTATTATCACAAGTATGTGTGCTCTGACATCTGCCTGACCTGTGTTATACCAGTCACTAGCATTTTTGTGCACTGATCAAGATTGAATCATGAGATTCCACAAGGCACACTCAGCAGGGAGGTTTAGGGGAAACATGGTTTATCATCAACTAGTTTCAATGAGACCAAGAAGGTTATTCATTAATGTAAAGAGAAGTACAAGGAATACCCCAGTAAACCCTGCCATCGGAAAATCAAGCTTTTTACAGTGGTTTAATTTTAAATAACAATAAAATCTCTTATTCTTCTGCTTTTGATTTTAGATTATTTCGATAATTATTATTGTGTGTGTGTGTGTGTCTGTGTTTTCATTTAAAAACTGACCTTTCTTGTCTTTATAATGTGTATGTAACAGTAGTGAATACTGAGGTGGTATTTTCAGATCTTTTCAGTCCTCAAAGCTGTTAGGTGGACCTTCCATGGATCTGACTATTTTGTTCAGCACATCCCACAGATGCATGGATAGATTAAGATCTTGGGAGTTTGAAGGGCAATGTCATATTTCTTAAACCATTCCTGAACAATTGTAAAGCATGGCAGGGTGCCTTAACCTGCTGGAAGAGTCATTGGTAATTGGTCTGCAACACTGTGGTACAAGGTGGAACCTTTAAAAGTAATATCCGCATGAATGCCAGAACCCAAGGTTTCCCCATCAGAACACTGGCCAGAGCATCACACTGCCTCAACTGGCGTGCTTACTTCCCATAGTGCCTCCTGGTGCCAATTTTTGCTGAGATAAGTGAAGCACATGAAATCAGCCATCCACAATGTAAAGAAAAGTGCGGTTCATCAGACCAAGTCGCCTTTTTCCATTGCTCCACTTTGCAGTTCTCACGTGTCCATTGTAAGTGCTTTTAGTGGTGGACTGGGATCAGCATGGGCTTTCTGACTGGTCTGTGGCTACACAGCCCCAAAGGCAGCAAGCTGTGTTGCACTGTGTTCTGAAACTTTTCTATCATACCTAATTATGCCAATTTTTCCTGCTTCCAATGCGTCAAGATGTACACTGATCAGCCACAGCATTTAAACAACTGGGGAAGCTAATATCATTGACTAGCCACCAAGAAAATATCAGTCCCTGGAGGCCACACCTTGCAACTAATAGAATCGGCTGCTAATGTCCTGGTCTCACATACTACAAGACCTTCAGAATAGGTCAGAGCTGTATTGGCAGCACAAGAGGGACCTACACATGATATTAGGCACATGGTTTTAATGTTATAGCGGAGTGATGTATCAATCACATCTTACATAAATTCGTGTATCAAAGCAGACTCTGTGCACTTAACCTTTTGTCTGTCTCAGTGAAGCGGCCACTTCACTCCTAAAATAAATTCTTTTATATTTCTTTCAGCCGAGCTCCACTAATGCCTGTCAGCTACACACAAAGGAAGGAAGTAGGATATTGAGTTGCTGTGTGCTGTTTATTTGCTATGTCAAAGACTGAGAGATTACACTGTTTTTAAGCAGCAAGGCTGGAATCTGGTTAGGTATCTCCTCAGGGCTTAAGCGGCAGGTGATGTAGCAGAGATGCACTGTTGACACAGGCCTAAAGAATGAAAGTTCAGACTGGTAACTCTTCACTATGAGTACTCCCATCAATCATGCAGTGATAAGTGGACTCCTGCATTCTAGGTGTGAGAGTGGTTGTGGGTGTGGTGGATGTAGAAAGGCTATCCTCTTCACAGGGGGCTATGATGCAGTGTACAATATTTGTTTTCATAACATCCATCCAGAAACTTTTCATGTGCTCTGACTAGATCTGGTTACCTGGGTATTTTCAAGCTAGAATTTGTGGCCTTTTTATGTTTCCATTGCAGCAGTGTTATGTCCCGAGGGATTTTTTTTAAGGATTTGTTCTTTTTCACTTTGCATTTGTTAAGTTGAAAAACCTTTGTTATAGTATTTGTTTTTTGTATTATTTCAAATTTCATTTAGATATAATTATTATTGTTTGAATTATTTGTGAGTAACTCATCTTGGGGAATGCACATATGTCTGAGGCTACTGAGGCAATTAGATCAATATTCAAGACTATTAAGTAATATTCAAGCAGAAAATTGACATAAGGGGGAATAGAATGCAGGAATAATAATAATAATAATTATAATAATAATAATTTAGGGGGGACATAATGCATCTATAATAGATGTTACAAATTACATTTACAACATTTTGCAGATGCTTTTACCCAGAGTGATGTATATGGTTGCATTCTAGTCTACAAAAAATCTGTTACAACAGTTAACCTAGACTTGGATTAGATATGGAAAGATAACTACCAAAGAGAGAACCAATATATAGAAAGAATTAAAAAAATATTTCAGAAAGAAAGCATAATATAGTGTATTAGCATAATTGTTTCTTAACCTCTCCTCAAAATAAAATCCAGTATTTACAGTTACCAGACCCACTTTGAATTAATCAGTCCTTTTCCTGGTGTTGCTGGTGGAATTAAACATTCCTGTGCAATGGCTGGAGTGGAATCAGAAACCAGGGACCAAACCTTGTTAACCTTCTTCTAACTGTATTCTTTTGGCCATGACACGATTGGTGAGTACAAAAAACTTTATATGTTTACTGCATTTGTTTATTTACTGTATGTATATTCAGCTTAATCTTACCACAGATATGTGTATTTGGATTAACACACCACAGGATAGGTTATGTTCATTTGTATGTGTGTATATAAGACATTCAAGAAATATGTGCATGAGACCTGCTGTTGGGGAGTTGTAATTGATCACTTTGGGATAAATATATGTTGCTGACTTTGTAGAAATGGATTTTGAATATATTCACTTGAGGGACTGAGGATGTTGCAAACCCCCCTAACTCTAAGCCTCTGAACCCCCTTACCCTAAATGCAGATATTTCAAATCCAGAATTGGAAAGACATGGAAACCATTTTTATAAAGACAGAGTGTGTGTGTGGGGTGGGGTGGGGGGGTGGGGGGGGTGGTGGGTTGTTTGGGTCGGTCTTTTACATAACCTGAGGCACTATAAACAGTGGAAGTGCTGAAGTCTTTGGCCTCTCTCTGGCTAGTCCAAGCAGAGGCTCCACTGTCTCACTGATGTGAATAGATGGGGGTTTCTGCTTACGTTAGTTATTGTGTATCAGAATGTGTGTGTGTGTGTGAGAGAGTGAGAGAGAGAGAGAAAGAGAGAGCGAGAGAGAGAGAAGGAGAGAAGGAGATATTAGAAGGTCCACAAGGTCAAAGAGGTTTCCTATTTTGGGGAGAAAAAAATGCAGGTCTAGTATTTCTGCCATGTCTGTTTTTGTAACAGTGTGGAAATCATTTCAAACAGGCAAACCCTTCTGAAAGTGACAAGCTTTGCCATATGAGAACGAAAAGAATTAGAAGCTTTTATTTTGCTACGAGGAGGTTTCTTCTGTAACCCTGCCAGTGCATTTCCCCTATTTAATTAAACCAGTCACAAGTTTCACTGAGCTGGATATCAAAGTCTACGACACTGGGAAATGGACTTGGCGGGCTTTGCTTTTTAATATGTCACGAAACTTTCTGACTTGCACACTAGCATTCACTGTGCCGGGGATAAAAAGGAATTAAGCTTCTAATATTGCTATTATCAGTCCCCCAGGAGTGCTAATCACTATATGTCAATGTGCAAACTAATTAGGGAGGGATTTGGCCTTGAAAACAAGACTGCTCGAGAGGTACCAGTGGCATGTTGAAGGAGAGGATGACACAATACACTCACAACACTGCAGTAATATTCCACAGCTGCCAGTGTACACGGCAGTATGAAAAAAAAAAGTGCTGATTGGTGTGCAGGGTTCTAAATGGTATAAAAGTAACATATATAAAAGGTATTGATAAAGGTGGTTAGCATAATTTATTCTCAGATATATCACAGTATTACAGTATATATCGATTTCCAGTAATAAAATCAATCACCCCATGTTTTCTGAGTACTGTTATGCTATGAATGTCTATGAATGTCAAAAGAATGTCTTACTTAGTTTGCTTTAATGGGGACCATTTTGTTATGTTCTGCCTTTTTTTAATGAAATCGAAGAAACTTGAACAGTATTGTAAACAGAAGGAAACTAAATGTAAAGAAAGGAAACTTCTTAATTATTTATCTTTATAAATATTACATAATAGGAAATGTTCCTTTAATGCAGTATGGAGCTCCTAGCGAATACACTGGGCTTACCTGGACCTTATCTATCCATACCACTAAAAGTAATAATCTTCTTGTGGGCATCAATATTGACAAAGCAGTAATGACAGTATCACACAGCCATGTCCTGAACTGCACTATACAATTTCTCTGAAAATAATATTTACTGGACATTTAGCCATCCAAGAGAATCACCTACTAATATGCAGAGCTCCACCTATTTCACTAGTGACCTGCTGCCCATCATGATGTACAGTTTGAGAGAAAACGACATGCGCAACAGGTTAACAACCTTAGGCCTTCCACACCATTTCATTTACTCGCCTATTCAAGAGAAGAAATCCGCCTATTACTCCTGATTCTGCTGAATTATATATAAGCCAATGGTTGAATGATTAAAAATGCAGTGCTTTTCTAACTGAGCTAATAGGTGTACTTTTAGTGTGGTCAGGGTGGGATTCCCTCTCACATTCACACGGAAAAAAACACTGTTATGAGATCTGTTACAGAGAACATGAATATTGCAGGGGCAGAACAAATAATAGAGAAATGACTAATCATAGTTTAGGCAACCTGAGAAGGCACTCCCCAGTTGAGTGACTGACAGGTCAGCACACACAAGCAGCTTGGGGATAGTATGACACTTTGGCCAGTTACAAATAAAATTTGTATTATTTATGGATGCAAAGTGTTGACCTTACTGGGCGACACAGCTGAGAAAGTTTAATGGTACACTCTGAGCCTGGAAAGAAGTGATGTCTTCACTTGCTTAATTGGTATCCGGGAGGTATACGCGACCAGAATGTTTATGGCCAAATTGTGTGTTTTTTTTGTACAACCAAATTTTTTTACTTATTTTAATTAACCTTTCTTTTAAAAACTGAAGCTCGCACTGTGTGGGCTAAATGAACACTTGAAACACACTAGCACATGTCCAGTACTTTCTGTTAGTCAGGAATTTTGTCTCTTCTCTGAATCACAGTTTGTAAATGAAAATTTATTTGCCAGTTTATGTAACATGAAATAACTAGAGTGGTCCATCTAAAGAAGAGGCAACTGGCTGTTTAGCACAATGAATCATGCATAATTATACAATGACAGGTTGGTACAGATGTAGCAGCAGCATTCGAATACAGCACGAGTGCACTTACCTCCCTTACATTATATACCTCATTAAATTTCAGCACAAATAATCCGAAATCAAAATTATAAATTGGCCGATTGTTGTGTGTAATTCATCCCTAATGTCTAGTCAAAATGCTTCTCCACCTCATTCTGCTGTGCTTTACAACATAGCTGTTTGCTTCTAAGTTTTTTGTTCATTTCAGTACTAACATTAAAAAAAAACAGCAAAACAGCACACATAATACATTTAACTAATGTGTGCTGCTGTATCTACACTTCTCATATAGAACCATTACAGTTGCAGTAAAGTGTAACATATTAACCAAACCAGCACAGCCTGTAAATACATTTGAGCTTAAATACAACCAGCTTTTTGTATTGATTCATCAGGTTTACAAATGACCACCAAAAACACATTTTCGAAATTAAACCAAGAACACCTTTAACAGAACCAGTAGATCATCTTTCAAGGGAACCTAATGAATAACGAATGGCTTAATGGGACATTATAAGTCTGGACTCTGCTAATGTGGTGTTGACACCTTTTACGCAGCCAAATCTAATACAAACTGCTTGATGATGCATGTCTGACTTAATCCACTTAACTGGCACTCTGCCCTGATTGCTCATCTTCCTCAGAACTTTTCTTTATTAACACAGTTCTTATCAAACATTTATTGCTGCAGTCTTCTCTACACACGGACTAGTCGAACCCTCTGCCGAATTACCTGGGATAACAGTGCAAATCTGGAACAGCAATAACACAATTTTGCTTGAACTTTTTGCTTTTCACTTGTTTATTATTGTAGGCCACCAGTCTTTCCACATAAATGATCAGCATCAGATATCAATATTTTCCTCAGCTCATACACTGTGATTCGCTTTCCCTTATATTGCATTCACCTGCTGATAATGACTGTTTTAACTGTGATGCCTTGTAGAATTTCAACCTTTAGAAGAGGAACTTACTGTTGGTGATAGCAAATTAAATGTAGTTGTAATTTCATACTGTTTTTCACTCATAGTTAATTTAAAGAAGCTGATAAATTCTGCCAAAAATATACAAAAATAACTACAGTTATGTAATGATGTAATAACATTCAGCAAATTTAGCAAAATTACAGTGATATCTATGAGTTCTGAGGGTTAGGTCCCATTTAAATCTCCAAAATGACCTTTTTTTTAGCAAGGGCAGGTCCAGCTTTGGGTGGCTTCTTTGTTATCAGGCAAAGTTCAAGCAAAACACGAATTCAGACCTATTTGTCCATGCTGTGTTCGAGATGTGGCACATCAAATAGGTCTCCACAGTGCTGCCTAAAGAACAGCAGCTGCTTCTCTGCAGCACAATGGTGGGTGCAGGCTCATGTAAGTGATAGGGTTTTATACTCTCACAGAGCTGCATGCAGCGCTTCCTCCTTCAGCCACACGCAGATGTACAACCTCTCACATTACAGCACAGTCCAGTGTGTAAGATCTGCAGCACAGGGAAAAGGCAGATGATGGACAGCTCGTCAGTCCTGTGAAGGACCATAATGGACCGGACATGCCATTTTTTTTGCCATGCTGCCAGGCTTCCCCTTTACTTTCCTCACTTTAATTAAAAGCGTGCTTGTATGGACGTGACTGTCAGCCTCTGTCTGTACATGAATATTATGAGAGACAGGTGAATGCAGTTAGCTTGCACTCACAGAAATTAGTGCTGGGCTATAAGTAATCTGTATTAGTGTATCAGTGTCATATTTTGTTAATGACTAGTTTTAGCAGAATTCATACAGAACTAGCAGTATTTCACTATTGGCTACTAATATTTATATTGCACTTATATTGGTTAAGCACAGCTATTCTACATTCCCATTCATTCTACTTTTCTTAGTCATGATTGTTAAAAAATGATTACAGTGCCAGTTAAATCTTCTAGAACGATATCATTTGAAAAGTTGCAAAATTTTGGTATATGACTGAATATATCCAATGTAACGTCTGGTCTTGTCATGCTATGTTTCATGTCTATCCCATGTGTTTCTGTCCTTGTGTTTGTTTATGTCCTAGCCCCTGCCTATGTCTCCGCCCCTTGCACCTGATCCTTGTTTCTTCTCTCCTTGTTTCAGGTGTTCCTTGTTTTGTCTGTCTACTTAGTCTCTTGTGTTTGGTTTATCCCTTGTCAGTTCTGTTGTATTCACTGTTGTACCTCTGTTGTATTTCTGTTGTTTTCCCTGTGTGTATTTATGTCTCTAGATTCTGTTTTGTTTCCTTAGTCAATGTTTAATCTTGGTGTTCAGTGTTCATTTAATTAAGAACCTCAGTAAAACCTTAAAGCTTGCCATTACTTCCTTACAACCATCAATAGTGACATCTAGAATATATTGTTACCATATATTGATGTTTGTGTACTTTTGCTATTACGTAACACACGTGGCTTAGCAGTGCAGTGGTATCAGATGCACACTCATATTGTAATCAAGTGTCGGGAGAGAAAAAAGTTGAATTGCTGTAACTGAGTTCTGCGCAAGCACATTTTAGTCCCCCAAGGTACAATCAATGTACATGTATTCTCAAGGGTACAACAGGCCAATTTTTTTTTTTACCTTAAATGACTTTTACGTGTACACTACATTCACTTTACAGTTCCACAGCTTTCTTTGTCTTCTTTTATTTTCTTTGGAAATTAAACAAAAATCTGGAGGCAAGACGGGACCCCAAAAGATGCAGTTTACAATGTTTTTTTCTAAAGATTACCTTTGATATCATTTTAAGAGAGGACTGGGGGTGGGGGCAGATTAATCAAAATGTGAAGAGATTCTTAGAACAGAGAGTACTGGTACACAGGTTTCTTTTAACAATACTGATCCAAAATGAAAATGATAAAAATACAGTGATGCAATGAAACGTCTGGAAAATATTTGTAATTTTTTAATTACCACCCAGCACTCAGAAATAGTTACAGAGGCTGTGTGATTTTAAATGTGTTAACTGCAATATTTTATAATGAATTTTCTCTGGAAACAAATACAGAGAAATAAAAAATCCTCCCTGAGTAAAGGCCTTAATTCTGTCCTGCTTAATTCTGTGCACTGGATTGATTTGAGGCATGGTTGACCTCTCAGGGCTTGGTTTTTGTTATCTGTGTTTGAAATATTCATAAGAGTCTTCCCTGCGTATGTCCCGTAGTGGGCGGTTAGGGAGGTGGAGCATGGCAGCTTGGGTAAAGCACTGAGGTCTGATGTGAATGGACCTCCATCAGCACTCACACAGCCAGGCTGCTTCCACTCAGCACCTAATTGGCTGCTTCCCCTCCAAAAAATCTCTCCCCACCCCAGCCAACCATCTTTTAACACAGTCAGCCATTTAAAGAAATGTCTTCGAATCACCAAAGCCAGAAATTATCTCGTAAGAGACCTTAAAACATCTGTGTTTGCATTGGTTCCTCATTCTGGGATAAAAACACAAGCTGATCTGTATCTGTGGATTTTGCTTGTTTGCATAAATGATGAAAAAAGGACAGGGTCACCGAGAGACATTCAAAGAGACAGACTTTTGCCACTCTTGTAAACAGTTCAAAGCAGCCGTGCAAGTAATTTATGTATCAGTGACTTCAAATGTGAGAGGAAATGTTTGACAAAGGCTGCTTTTGGCACACTCTTCTACAGGCTCCACGCTCTCCACCACATGAGCTGCAGATAGAGGCATGGGACCATTTCCTTTGATACTAAGTCACTCTTCAGAGATCACACACATGGCGATTGTTCACAGACAGCTTTGGCCGTTTGAGTCATTATGAGATAGGAATAACTCTTTCTAGAAAAGGAGGCATGGAAACAATGCAAAGTTCTCTGTCATCATTATATTACTGCCGTACAGGTTCCATAACTTATCTTTGCACCCACTAACACCCACTAATCACTGTAATATGGTTTACAATGCTACAATTCATATACAGTACACAGTGAGCAGTGGTTAGGAGTTAGTGTGGTCTGCACAAGAGACAGTCTGGGAGGGCAGGTCAGCCCTGTTGGCCATTAACTGCGGATTAGTGCTGGACCTCACACCCTTTGAAGAGAGGATTCTTCTTACATCCGCTCAGGAAGTGGTCATGCTTCTGCAAACACTCAAGCTTACTGTATAAAATATGGAAAGCATGTGAACATTTTTAAGAAAACATGCATGATTCGTTTATCATGTGGGGAAAAATGACCCATTTGTAATTTTCATATGTAAAAGTATTAAAACCAAGACAAAACCAGAACCTGGGTTTGTTTCATGAAAAAAAGTAGAAAGAACACCACTGCCCTCTGCTGGTAGAATTTATACATGCAACATTATTTTTAAGCATTAAATTGCCATTTGCTCCTGGACAAAATGGAAAATGTAATAACTTATGATGTAATCAGAGAAGTGTAGAGCTAAAAATCATAATAGAAACACTTTTTCCAAACAAGCACAAAAAGCTAGGTTAAATCAATACTTAAAGTGTACTGACTAACTAAATATTAGTGATATATTACAACTAATAATATATTATGTATATTCCATTAATAAAGAACCATTATACATCAGCTGATTTTTTATATTTGGATTTTTAATCTATCTATCTATCTATCTACCAACCTATTTATTTATTTATTTAACTAACTAACTAACTAATGGCTCTGTGGCATTTTGGGATGAAACTTCACCATGTACATATAAGAGCAACAGTCTTAGGCACTTTAGTCAATTGTTTAAAACCATTTCAACCATTGTTTAAAATTACATGGGCAAAAGCCAGCATAAAACAAATAAACATAAATACAGTAAAAAATAACACTTTTTTCCTTGGGGGTGGTTAGAAGAACAAACGTTTCATTGTAGATTTGTTTATTAAAATTTTAGTATTATTAAAATTTCAATTGTGTTCTTTTTCAACCTCTGTATCTCTTTGAATTAGGCTGTTTTCATTACTGTTCCTTTTAGACAAATGTATGTATATGAACTTGTGCTGATTGGCTGGCCTGTATTGTGCCTCATTTGTAAAGCAGTCTTGACTGACACACTCCTTATAACGTCAGTGTAAATGGGCTAACCTTCTGTAGACTGAGTATGTGGACACGTGGCTAGCCTTCACTCCCCATATGTATCAGAAACCTGTTCAATTTACCGGTTTTCCTTTTTTGGCCACTTCTGGTAGGTACTAACAACTATATTCCAGGAACACCCCACAGGACCTGCCATCTTGGAGATGCTCTGACCCTATTGTGTTACTATCACAATTTAACCAGTGTCAAAGGTGCTCAGATCCTTATGCTCACCCATTTTTCCATTTTTACTGCTTCCACCACTTCAACCAACTGTTCGCTTGCTGCCTTATTTGTCCCACCTTTAACAGGTGTCATTGTAACAAGGTTTTACAGGTTGTAACAGTGTTACTCACTTCACATCAGTAGTTTTAATGTTGTAATCAATATTCAGATGTGTTTTTTGTGACATCATGAAAAAAGTAGAGTTGGAATGATGTTCTTATGCTGGAATGCAGTTTTGGGTTTTTGGCAAATAGAAGGTTAAATGTTTTTGTCTTAGCAGTCCACATACAATTGTTCCACTAGTCAACTGGCTCATCTAGATGTCTTTTATCTTTAAACAAGCAGTAATGTTCTTGGAGAGTAGATGATTCTGCTGCCCTTTCACACCCTGTTCTTGTTCAGATGTTAGTGAAGGTAACATGCAGTCCTCTTTATGGTGTAACCCTTTTTCATCATAGTGTGCACTCCTTTGTTCTTTGTTGATGCTTCTGTAGCATGACATTTAAGGAAAACCTTATAGAAAAAGTTAGAAATTGTTTCCGCATTAAGTTGAATTCTTGTAAAGGTGCCCTATTTAACAGCAAACTAGAATTTTAGTAGTTTCAAATAAAACCATGCCTTTTATTGATTTATATATTTATTATTTAATAGTGTATCTTATTTATGATGTAAATGTATTCACATACAGAATATATTGTTAAATAATGCAATATTTAATATACTTATGTTTAATATATTATTTAATAAAAAATATACCCATGTTTCCCTTAAGATGCCTCAGAGGTAACAAGGCTTCTTTATGCAGGCAGCAGAGGTCAGCAGAGGAAACCTGGACTGAATGCCCCTACTTCTACCCCACACCTGTCTTTTATCAGTCTCTCTCTTTCCATCTCTCCCAGTTAGGGAACTAAGATTAAACAGTGTAGTTTTTTCAAACCTTAGCTCAGCTCTTTTTCATTTTTTTGTTATTTTTCAATATTTCTCATCCACAATGTTTCCTTCCCTTTTTAAATATGTATTCTAATGTTGTGCTTTTTCTGTATATCACTTATGCAGTACACAGTAATGTGTTTTTCATAGACTGACTGTGTGTGCAGCAGAGTGGGGAGGAGGGGTGTTGAGCTGTGAATAGGCCAGTCTGTGTCCACTGAAGGCTGGAGGCAGTGAGGCAACGGAGAGCGGGAGTGAATGAAAGAGCCGTTCAGCAGCAGTGTGAGACTCAGTGTGGTCAGAGGAGTCCAGAGAGGGTGCGGCACATCCTGCGAGTGCAGGACACACACATGAGGAGACTTATTTCCTGCTGCCTGCACAACACAGCCTTATAAGAACCAGCAGTGCACACTCATGCAGCAGTGAATGAGAAAACTAGTGTGATCAAGAAAATCTGAAGGTTGTAGGTATTGCACTTTAGTGAAATTTTGTATAGTTTGGGGTTGAACTTAAGGTAAGGTTTAGGATTGTGGTTAGATGTAATAAATGAAGGTTTTATATATTGATGAGTTTAAATCTACAACTAGGAAGGAAATCTGAAAGCGAGTCTTCTGAAAGCAACAAAAGTTGTAATAAATACGAAGCATGGACACATTAAATACGGAAAATAATTGTGTATTTTTAGTTGAGGTCTCCACATAATTTTCTGCCTAAAATGTGTTCTGCTTTTTCCTGATGTTAAAAAATCTGTAATTAGTAGCTATTTTGACTAGAAATTAAATGAATAAAAGGGTGGTTTCTGATGTTTGTCTAGTACTGTAGATATTAGCAAGATGATGGGATTGCATTCAGAGAACTAGTGTTTTATCTAACTTTCAAGCACTTCCAAAAGCTAGCTAAATATGGAAAACATTAGAGTTTATGATTTTGCATGTAAAGACCTCCGTTTCATTCTTTGGCTTTTTTGGAAAATACTGCCTTCATTGTGTTGACTCAGCACTGCACTGTTTGAGTCTCTCATGACTCTCATGTTTATATTATAAAATTTATGCTGTTTAAAAAACTGTGACTTCTGATGTAAAACTAAATTTAAAAATGCCTATGACAACAATACAGAGCTCAGGTAAAAGAAAAATATGACCTCTGTGTTAAAAATATTTACTGACATTAGCTAAAATGTCTACGGTCACAGCTTGAAGTAGAAAGCTTGAAAAGCAAAAACGTCCCACACACACATAATGCAACAATTATAACAACAATCCCTTTTCAAATTCAAGCAGCAAATACAATGAATGAATCATTCATTATCTCAATTAGCCAAACTCTTAAAGCATGATTAAAGTTCAGCCACAAATGAGCTGTAGGCATCGCAGTAGCATCAGTGTACGAGTGTGCTATATATATGTTTGTGTCAGATTTGGCATTTAGTACCTCAAACTAGATGCAAAACCACAAAAACTGGTGATTGCTGATCTATAAATTAAAGAGTTTTTCTTCAAGCAAGCTAACGGACTTATTAACAAGTGCCTGTTTACTGTCGACAAACTTGTACCCAAACAGTTCCATAGTTGGTCCACAGACTTCTTGCACAACTTGTGCTAATTTGTAGGGTATACTGAAGCGCCACTTTTCCACTTGTTCAGATGAGTTCTTCTGTGTAGAATACACTCCACTGGCAACCTCTGAAGCATGTGTGTTCTTAAGGATCCATTCCCTTGCCTGTGATGTGAAAGGAACCCCAGTAAACCTGTACATTTCAGCTGCTTTCTGCATGGGGTACCTGGCAATGTCCTCGTAGCGCACTAGCATGTAACGACTCTCCAGCCAATCTGGCCGGCTCAGGCCCAGTTCGGCGGACATGCGGATTTGATTACAGTTTCCCTGAAGTCGTTTCACCTCTTCATCATCTATGGGCACTTCGCCATTCACCGCCCAGCTTTTCCAGGTTTGGTACTTACTGGAGAAAGCCACCATTCTAGAGGCCAGAATGGCACGGGGGTCTCTGACCAACTGTATGACCTTGATATCCAGTCTGGGGTCCTCCACTAGTAAGCGAAGTGTCTCCAGCTGCCGCACCCTTACTGTTTTGATAGCTCTGTATTTCTTACCCAAGCACATCTCAGATGCTAAGGTCAGATTTAGGGGTCCACACTGCCGTGTCTTGCAGCGATATCTCTCAAAAACGTCTTTTATCACAGATGTGCAGACCTGCTCCTCACACAGAGCAATGCTGGACTCTCTGCGGAACAGAGCTGGGGTCACATGCTCCTGAGGAGGTGGGCTGATGAAGTGCTCCAGCAAGGAGAAGTCACACAAAAAGAGGCTCAGCAGCACATCCCTGTAGGCCAAAGATGAATCTGTGGTATTGGGAATGTCCAGTGACAGCATTCTCTCAACATGCCACAGAGGCTCAAAGAGGTAAAACATGTTAGATCCCAACTGGTTGAAGAACTCTCCTACAAAGGAGGATCCAGTGCGTGTGGCAGCCAACAAGAGGATGTGCTTCTGACCATACTGATCAGCCTCTAAGAACATTGTGGCATTTTCCTCACTTAGATCACCGTCATACTCCATGACCACAGGTGCACTGGAGCCATTATAGAAAGGCAGAGGCTCTGGAGTCTGTGTTTGTTTCAGTGTCAGCTTTTCAGAGACCCTGTGAGAAACAGAGGAAAAAATAAAGGATTACTACAGCACTTTTCATCCTAATCTATGTTTGTTGCCTCTGTTTTGCACTGTCAGTTACCATTGACAGTCATTTTGATGTGCCACCTATTTTGATGTGCCTTCTGTACTCCGAAGCAGACTGGACGTCCACTGTGTTGAAACTTGCTTATAGGAAAATTACTGATATGTGAGAATAGATGTACCTGGATAAAACATACACGACCGAGAGCTTTACTAAAGTTGTTCTTGAAGAGGTTTTATCCAACTTGGTATTACCATAACACATAGTAATGAACACCTGCTGCCAAGTAACAGCATGCTTTATGCTGCAGCTAACCATTACTAAACTTTAATTTGATCATAGAGCAAAAACATTATATGACTTTTATAAGGTTATTATATTTTAGCTGCAGCCTATGGTCAGATTTTGTCTGAAAGTAAACCTTTCAGTCCACAGTTGCGACAGTGGAACTGTTTAGTTTCAGCCAGAAATGAAGAAAATATGATTTGCAAACAAAATGCACTGTGAAATGCTTTGGAGACTGACTAGAAAAAAATGACATCGAAGTTAATCATGCAAATACTGAAAAGGCTGAAACAAAATTAATATTGTGACATTTAATGATGCATAATGCAGAAGGTTGTGAATTATCATTAATAACATCACAGTTGTAATGTAGTCAGGTTGCATGTGCTGATGCTGAATACTGTAGATGATCACAGCCATGATGGCACTTGCACAGACACATTCCTTTCATTCATTTCTAGTACTTATTTGTAAGTTTAGGGAAACATGTCAGAATAAGTAATAATTATTGTGGTAATTGATACAAATGCTTTACAAATGTATTTTTTTAATGAACTGTCATTAACTTAAATGTTTTATTTCCAAAGACTTTTGCTTTACAGGGGATAACTGGTCATAAACAGAAGAAATTCACATTATTACATTACAGTACTACATCTACTTGCTTTCTAGCTAACGTTGTCATAATGTTAAAATAAGTGTGAACAGATTTGCAAACTCACCTTGATATTATATTGTTTTCCTTTTCAATGATGACTAGTGCCACAATGCAGATGATGAGAATAGCATATTTATTCCTCATTCTTTACTGGATTGTGTTTAAGACAGTGGAGTGGAAATCCCTCTAAAGTCTTTAAAAACACCGGTTTACTGTGGCTCAAACGGGTTCATCTCAGGTCAGGACATGACATGTGTCACCTGCAATGAGGAAAAAGCATTAATTATTCATACGTTTTATTCTGAATTTGTGTAGTTTAACCTGATACAGAACGCAGCATACAGAAAAGGCATAAAATTGGCTACTCTGCTGGTTATGTGTAGTGAACCAGACTACTGACAGTGGAAAATTCACAACCACTTAACACAGCAAAGAGAGCCGGCACACTCAGACAACCTCACCTTTGTTCCTCTATACCCAATAAACAGCAACCACTTGTCATCACCTGCCTACTCATAGCAATGAGGAGCTGAAATGCCTTCAGTGGTGCACAAAGTCTCATTCTTGTTTTAGAGCTGTAACTGGGTATATTTAGCTGAGAACACTGGAAAAAAAACCTGCACATTTCTTTATAAGCCCCTGTTTTGAAGGCTGAGGCCATGAGAGCAGCAGCAGAGTAACTGCTCTCTTCTAGTGTAGAAGAATGTTTTAATATTTTCATATTGTAGTTCTTAATGTGCTCTGAATGGACTAATTGTTTTCTATATGAAATACATTCTTCAAAAGGTGCAAAAAGCTCTCACAGAAGACATTTATTTAGTACTGTTGATTACGTTAGCCTAGGCTAAGACACTGGTGACTCTGAAACACTCACACAAGTGTCCTTTCAGCTAAGGTTCAAGGCCCCAGATTCCACAGTGTTTATTTGCTCTTCAAATGCCTTGTGTGGGGGATGGGTTTGAAGTGAACTTTCAGTATGTACCTTAGTTTCAAAGACATTTTTTGTCTATTAAAAAAAAAACTCTTAGGGAAATACTTGAAACGTACTTGGGGAACCCATTGAGTATCACTTAAACTGGTTACCAGCTTAAACATAGACTAGAATAAATGAATAAATACTATCAAACATTATGAAATTAATTTGTAAGATATATTAAATATAAGTGACTTGTATTCTGTGTTGGACTACTTCAAATATAATTAAACTGCTTCCTTCATGCCTGTGAATACTAGCAGTAACACCCCATGTTAAAACAAAATAATTAAACAAAAATCTGCTGCCGTAACTACTAAACCAAAATTTGTTTCAAAAGAAAATCCTCTTTAAATACTCTACTGCAAAAAACTGAACATTTCAAATCCCTGTACATGTCTTTGAACAGATATCACCTGCAATTATAGTTGTAATAGTAGTATATATGAAGCACACTGTCAACTATACATTTTGTAGCTGTTTCAACGTCAAACCAGCAGTTGGAGACAAGAAATGTACACTAAGTGACATAAGCTGTAGGCAGAATCTTTCCACTATTTGGGTCCATCAAGTAAGCAAATTATCTGCACAAAGCGTATCATTTAGGAAAAGACACAATTTTCAGGCCGTCAGTGAATGATAGTTTGCACTGTAAGTAAATATAAACCAATTATGTGAGCTTATTATGCCATAGCCATCAAACTGTCAGCGGCGGCGGCTGAGCTGAGATCTTTACATATTCAAAACTCACTGAAGCGTTTGACAAATCTGATGATCTGCTGAAGCAGAAACGGACATCACTCTGTTTATCATCCCCATACAAATTACATTAATGGCTGATCTCACAGTCTGAAAGTGGCATCACATGTAGAAGAGCAGACTAAGAAACATGGCAGTTCAGCTATTAACATAACCAGGCTTCATTATAACTGGAATACAAAAAGAATCTGACAATAAACGGATGATTTGAACATGTAGAATTTTTAAAGCACTTGTCTTTAGTTTGTTACTAATTTTTATTAAATGATATGCTTAAACTGGTCAAGAGGTCAGTATGATTACTCATTCACAATTAGGATAGCAGGTGGTGTAACTACAAGAACATCTCTTGGTGGAGTCGTTTTGTTTGTTACATTAAAATAATTTAGTGCTATTCTATGTGAAGGAACATGAAACCCAGGGAGGAAGCTAAAATCAGTATCAGAGAGGTGTGAGCAGTGCGAGTCTAGGGAGCGTGTTTCAGCCCTGTGTTTTTGTCTTGTTTCATTACTGAGCGCTTTGCGGTTCAGCAGTGCATGATGGCGCCTCCTGGGAGTCGGGCAGTGTTTAGAGGGAGTTTTCTTGCAAGATAAATCCACTATCACCAGTGACAGGCTCACTGGTGCTGCTTGGGTCCACGGGGTGCAGCTGTGGTAAGGGAGGGCTGTGGTGGCAGCAGGATAAAAGGATGGCAAGCACGCTAGACATGCATGTGGACACAGAGATTGGCTGCCTGATGCTTAGGCCTAGAATTTAGCATTTTTAAGTGAATGAGCTCAACGGACTATCAATTCAGAGAGTAGCTGAGTGTAATGTGTGCAAATATACTATTTGTTGATATGATGGTACAGTATAGTGACTTCTACATGTTGGTGGTAGAGTTGCCCAATACATCATACCTTAAACTTGGTTGCACCATTGATGTCCACAATACAGGTATTGCAGAAGTGTTCAGTATGCATTATTAGCCTCTAGCCAGTTACTGAGTGGGATTAGCATGCTGCTGTGTTTTCTGAAGTCAGCTTACTATTAGAAGTTCAGTTAACTCGAAATATTCAGGCAGCCCAGTAACTTATTTTTTAAAGTCGAAACTTCCTTTTGTTAAAGAAAAATCTTTAATCTTTAAAAAAGTCTTTAATCATGTCATATCAAGTAGTCACTAAATTCTTTTCAGTTTTGGAAAGTACACAGTTGCAGTATGTAGCAGTAACTGCAATGTGCTATTCTGTGCAACCTTATATTGAACTGCATTAATTTCCCCTTTAAACATAATTTGTCTATTGTGATTGTTAGCCTTGATGGGGAGTAGGTCATATGGATCATTTTGAATGTTTTTTCTGTGTATTACATAATTTTAAAGCAATTAAAAGCTGATTTATTCTTCAACAACACCTTGTAAGTGCTCGTAAGACCATCAGTGAGTGCCAGTCATACTGATTATATAGTGAAATATACCTATTACTATGCCCAGTACGTATAATGTCACAATACAGACAATATAAATAAAAATCACAAACATCTGACCACTGTAACCTTGAATTTACCTTATATGAGACATAGAACTCCTGCAGTTCCTTTATTAGTCACTTACAAACCCTTGGGATTGATTAACTGTAACTACAGCTATAAAGAATCCTTCATGTGAAACCAACCGCAGTTTGTAACAAGGTTAAGAGTCACAAGATTCACCATTTTGGTCCTTCAAACACTAGCGCAGACTATCATCTGCTACGATATGAGAACAGCATATGAAGTAAGTAAGGGGGGACAGTTTTAGAGAGTTTTTCATGCTTTCGGTGCTGAAAGGATTTAGTCTTGCAAGACACATGAAAGAATATCACGGTAAGTCCTTAGTAACCAACACACACCTAACTAAAAAGGATTAGGTTCTAGAATTACTGTGATTTTTAAGAATGACTCTGGGAAGTTTTTGGAAGGTCCGACCGCTAAATATCAGTAGTTAGTCGTGTTTCTGTCTGCAGTGCTGTGGCGGTACCTTTCTCCTCTCTGCTTTATGCGCTCCCGCGTGGATGCAGTCGCGCGGCGGGTAGCATCTGGCTCGTGCTCCTCACTCCCGCGCCAACTTGACAAACTTCGAACCAGCGAACACGGTCCACAGAAAACACAACCTGGCCGTAACTTCACGTTTATCCGTGCACGCGTCTTCAATCAGACCAGCTACCTGATAAGAAGTGGCCTAAACGAGCTCTGCAGGGAAATTCATGAGGGAAGACAGACTTAAGGGATCATGCTCCCAAAGCGCATGGAAAACAGTGAGTCTCTGCTAACTCTATACAAATAGACAGACCTGTGTCTCTCAAACAAGCCTGAGCGGCTACTTTCTCCCGCTGCTCGGCTTTTTTTTCTTGGTCTTAAAGTTTGGGAAACCCCTGGAATCGTCATCACGTGACCCAAAGCCCCCTGTGGTAGTGCTTACAAACATACTTCTGTTTCAGGGGGTCCTCACCATTCTGAGCGAATGCATTAGCGCGTATGGAGAAGAGCAGGGAGCGAAAGCTGATACTCTGGACACATGTTTTACATGCAAGCCTATAGCATGAACAACGGACAAAATGGGGGAAATTCTACAGAGGTGGGTCTTATATCCTAGGCAGCTGATGGCCTTTGGTGTCATTTGGTTTTGTTTGCTTGAGTTGAATCAGATATGTGCAGGTAAAACATGTAAAGTATTGGCGATATACAGCACGTTAGTCAACCTCGTTTGGTTAAAAAGTGCTAAATAAATAAACTTTGAGTTGAGTTAATGCAATGCTTATGTTAAACATTCCTGGTCTGCTATGCCCTAATCACATTTTCAGTAAAATCCTCTGATAACGGCAAGTTACCCGAAACAACCACTTGAGGGCATTGATGGACAGGTTTGGTGAAAGCACAGGCTCGTTCGTACACCAGGGGCCTCATTTCTAAAGTATGCGTACCTACAGATGGGATTTTAAAAGATTGTATATTTAAAAAATCACATTTCTGTAGTGATTTATAAAACTTCTATTAAGCTTTAAATGTATGTATATGGACAAGTTTCCAACTTAACATATGAACAGTAGTGTCAGTGTTCCACACAAATTTAAATGGAATGCAGTTTTTTTTTTATAAATGAGGTATGTTTTGCAAATCAAGTCAGGCCTATGTAGACTTCCTATAATATACTAGAACAATATGTTAACGCTTCATGGAAGCAGCTTCTATTTTACATGATTAAATGTGATAATACACCCCCATTTCTGGAAAAAATGGGACAATTTATAAAAAATGCAATAAAATAAAAAATCTGCAATTTCTAAACTCTCTTTAACCTTTATTTACTTAACAAACATACACAAAAAAAGACTTTTAATGGTGTGTTTGTCCAGCTTAATTGTATTTTGTATATATAAACAAATTTTGAATGATGGTGCATGCACCACACTCAAAAAGACATTAGGACTGGGCAAAATAAGAGTGAAAAGTTAATGGTATAAAATTCAGGCTACACCACTTTGACCTGTTCCACAATGAATTGCTAACAGGTGAGGTATCATGATTGAGCTTTAGTTGGATATTACTTTTACGCTTAGTCTTTGCGAGCAGAATGGGTCATGGCCCACCACTGTGTTCCAAACTTCATGAGATGTCCAAACTTCATTAGATTTGTAATTTCAAAAAGGACACTGTAAAGAGTCTTTTACCATCTACAAGATTCAGGAAATGTGGAGAAATATCAGTCTGTGCAGGGCATGGCTAGAAACCACTCTTTAGGTGGTGGTGGTGGTGGTGGTGGGGGGTCTGTGTGTATGACCCTCTATCACTCAGAAGGCACTGCATGAGGATCTGTCATACTATTGTGATAAATACAGCTACATGGCCTTGGGAGTATTTAGAAAACTGTTGTTACTTAACATAGTCTGTTGCTACACCATGAAATGAAACTAAAACTATTGTCTGAAGGGAAAGCAATACAACAATTCTGTACAAAAATGCAACAGAGTTCTCTTGGCCCAAGTTAATCTCAGATAGACTAAAACACAGTTAAAATGTGTGCTCTTTCCTGATGAGTCCACATTTCAGCAATGTTTTATTTATTTTTTTAAATCATGTAGAATTCCCCTTGCCAAAGAGGAAATGAGCTATCCAGATTGTTATCAGCAAAAGATGGAAAAGGTTCAACATCTGTTATGGTATACGGATACATCAGTGACATGACTTTAATATGAGTGATGTTATATTGCTGTGGAGGCATTTATTAGGATTTTAGAGAGGCATATGCTGCCACCAAGGCAACATTTTTCCCCAGGAAGTCCTTGGTAATGGTTGTGACAGTATGGGTTAGACACAGTGTGTGTGACTGACTAGCCTACCGGCAGGCAGAACTATCCCTTATTGAAAATGTTTGGTTAATTAGACAAAAGCAATCACAGACTGTGGGTTGATGGGCTGTTATTGCTCAATACAAGTTGAAGTCATGTATCAAGCAAGAATGGGCAAAAATTCCACTTTCAAAACTGCAACAATTATCCTCAGTTCTGAAAGACTAAGAAAGTGTGCTGAGTGTATTGTATTCTAAATTTGTTTATACTTACAAAACACCCAAACCATTGGAAATCATTTCTTTGTGCATCTATCAAATCAAGGTTCCTGGAAATTAAAAAATCATGGTTTTTATTTTTTTTCTTTTTAAACAAAATGTCCCAAGAAGTTGTTTAGACTACTGTTTATATAAATTGGAGATAATGGGATTCATTAAGGTGTGGTCAAAATAAGTGTGCTTATAATAAATCCTACAAGAACAACAAAACTTATGTGTAAGGTTAAAGCAACATGAAAACTCTATTTTTAGACCACAACGTTTATACAGAGATTAGAATATGCATTAAACCCACTGTACTGCAGTTTTATTATTTAATGATTATTTGTAATCCAAGAAAGGTCTAGTTTT
>JBBPDA010000145.1:19897822-19922638 GCA_037974385.1 Arnoldichthys spilopterus
CACACACACACACACACACACACACACACACACACATATATATATATATATATATATATATATGAATAAAAATATGTACTGCTATGTTTTGCTCTGGCTCCAACATTCAAGATTGGTTTATTTGTTACATACATAGTTATACAAGTACAACATGTATTGAAATGTACCCTCAACTGCTCTTTGAGCCTAGGACATGGTTACAATAAAACCTGTATACAAGATTAGGAATGATAGTAATGTCAGACTGACTCTGAAAATATGAGACTATTTCTGACAAAAGGCAGACCTTGCCTTATTGATATGTTGTATATAATCCTCAATGGTCAAGCTACTGACACACTTTTAGACATTTTATTTTTGTTTATATTTATTGTTCTATTTGAAATTATTCTTACTTTCACACAATCATGTAACATCACAGATTGACAGCCATAAAATATTCATATTTGATTCAACTTCTTAATTTTTGTTTACATTTTTGTTTTATGTATTATTGTTTAGTAAAAGTGTGAAAGCTGAATACACAACCTCTTTGCAGGTAATTTGATTGACACCATAAATCTTACTAGTATTACTAAGTGAGGAATATGCTTTGAATTGCATCTGCTTGTCAGTTTTGTACTTGATGTAAATGGTGAGTTGCCTCTGGTTTATTTGTCCCAGTAGACTGGCCCTGAGCACTGCGAGATGATGAAGGATTACACTGGGTTAATCTGCTTGCCTGCCATCTGCCTGCTCCACGCAAATTAAACCTGAAAGCTGAGCTACAGTCACAAATGTTGATTGAGGTAAATTGGCAGGTGTGCTTTTTTTTATTTGCATATTTGCTTGTTTATAAGTGCGGTTTAAAAAAAATGACATGTCCTGAAGTTCTAAAGTTAATACCATTTGGTCCCCAAAGTAAATAAAATATGAATTATATCTAAATGCAAATTCAGAATTTACAATGACTTTTACTGTTATTTATCATTTATTCTTTAGCTTTAGAATTCATTTAGAATGCAAGCTTCAACAAATCATCTATTGATGCATTACCCTTTTATATTTTCTCATTAGAGACTCACTGCTTAATTTTTTAACAAACTGTGGAAAAAATATCATCACTGTAAAATAGTTCACCTGTATAATCTACATATAATAATAATAATAATTATTATTATTATTATTATTATTATTATTATTATTATTATTATTATTATTATTATTATTAATGCTTATACAGACCAAAGTGTAAAATAAGGAATAAAAAAACATTTGGTGCTTTTGTGATGATTATGCTTCAATAACACTAAAGATAATAAAATAAATTAGTAAACAGTGGCTTTTTCTCCATGGTACAACTATTGTCTGAGGATATAAAGTAAAAAAAGTGATTTAAACATAATAAGCGAACACTACTCAAAATCACTAAAACTCACCATGTTACTTTTCTAATGCTATTCACTGAAATATGTTAATGCTGCTATCACACTATTACTGCAAAAGCTTTTGTGCACATCTCAGACAATATTTAAAGGTAAGGCAAAGACTAAATTAAGGCAACATTCAGTTCTTAATGTAAACAAAGGCTAAGTGCATCAAGAGCATCCTGGCATTGTACTGAGAGTTAATTAAAAAAATGGATGAAGAGAATGAGCCATAGGTGTTAATACTTGGTTGAAGCATAGCGTTGTGGAAATGGCATCGAGGATGAGGCACATCCTGAGCAAGGTAGAGGTGCTGAGTATGAGTACTAAAAATAGTAGAAGAAGGCTGCTTGTAATGCAAAATAAATATATTTCTGGTTTTAAAGTTGTTAGTGTTAGGATGACTGCTACATCTTGATAATTCTGATGGCTGTGGAGAAAGGTTACATAACTTAGTCGAGGGTTCCACTACTCTTACTGCAAATTGGATTGACAAGTGAAAGTGACTATTTTTTTAAAAAGTGAAAGTGACTCTCTGTCATTGTGAACACACTCAAGTGCCACAACGAAATGTGACCTCTGCATTTAACCTATCACATGTGGAGCATCGGGCAGCTACCAACAGCGCCCTGGGAGCATTGTAGTGGGATCGTACCTTGCTCAAGGGTACCTCAGTAGTGCCCGGCCCGGGACTCGAACCTGCGACCTTCAGGTCCCAAAGGCAGTGTCCTAGCCACTAGGCCACCACTGCCCAAAGAAGAGAGATAAAGTGTATTCCTTTTCTGAAACACAAAGGGGTATCGGCTTGAAAGTTACTGACCTAAATGTGAAAATCCCATTAGTAAGAAATAAAGTGATACAGTTTGCACCTTTTATTTATTGTTAACCACTCACTGTTCTGTTCTCAGAAAGTATAGCTTTGGATACTTTTTTTTTCAAGGTTTTCCTCCCCAATTTAGTCATGTCTAATTCTACCCACTCGCTAGGACTCCCCCAGTCACATGATAATAGCACATGCTTTCTCTGATTCACATAAAGAATTCTGCTAATACAAAGCCATTGGAAAGGTTGATATGCTTGGAGAAGAACACTAACTTCCAGTTTTGTTGTCAGCTATGGGGGGAGGTAAAGGCCCATTCTACCCACAAAATGTGCTTTTATGGACTCCCAGCCACAAATAGCTAATGCTTAGACAGTTATATCGCTCAACACGATGCTGAGCTTAATTGTATCCAGTAATAGCACAATTAAATGTAAATGTTATGCCATATATGAGGCAGCATTTACTAAAGGCTTGAGATCTCTGCAGTCACAGAGGAAACACTTGGTGGTGATGTACAAATAAATGTACACATAAATACCTGATGTAGTATCTACTGTTTTCACAGAGAGTTCATGAGAGGTTTTTCCAAGTCAGTCAATTTGTTTTTATTATTTTATACAAATTGAGAAGACTTTTCCTTGATATTTCTTAATTACAGTTTATTAAAACAATATGTAGTATGTATTAAGTTTGGCATTTTTTTGTTTTTTTGTTGTTCAAAACTTACTGCAAGGCTCAGAATATGAGTTTGCAGTGAAGAAAATTGTAACTTTGAATCAGAATCAATATCTGTACCTTCCAAATGTAATATTTTACATTGAGGTCACCTACATATTAAGACATTTCAAACACTTATGTATACATGTTGCTGTAAAACATGTATAATGATGCCTTCATAAAGCATATGTAAGGAGCAGCCCAGGAGCCCATGTGGTGGGCATTAGCTGATGTACTAAAGGAGTGGAGGTAGAGAAGGGGTCTAAAAATGTTCCCAGGCTAAGACCTGTCATTGGATTAGGCTCTTAGCATCTGCTTTAGCTCCTTTCAGTCTGCAACAAACACCTTCAGAGGGACACTTGCTTAGCTCCTTCCCTTAGTGCTTTTCCTGCCATATCTGTTTGTTTGGGTTTTTGTTTGTTGGTTTGTTTGTTTTTAGTATGAATATTGATAAGGGAATGTTTTTTTCACCACTTTGCTTCTTAGTTCATGTCTGCTTTGGTGAGTATCAGAGAGTTTGTCTTGATTTAGAATAGTTGTCTTTTAAAAATAGTTATTTTATGAACTACTGGCCTTTTTTTACTTCTGTGCATTACTACAATTTATCTGTTCTCTATGTATTTGTTTCTTTCGTACATATGTGTTATCGGTGTACCTGCTCAAACAATAGCAAGTGAGTACACATGGAATCTGGTAGAACATGAATCTTATTAAAACGACAAATCTTTAAATACAGTTGTTTTTCAGACATTTTAAAGGGAATGGTTTATGAAATTACAGTAAAACACATGGATAGATATATTAAGTCAGTGGTTATTTGTGTATGACGTAAAGGCTGCAGTAATCCCAGGCAAGTGGATAGAAAGAGGAGGCTTCAGTGTTGGCAAGATATTATGCTGAATGTAAAACTGTAGTGTGTATTAATATTTGACTTTTTATTCAACCATTAACATTTTAAATAGCCTTATCACAGATAAAAGAAAAATACTTTGTTTTATGCATGTCTAACATACACTCTGCTTTCACAGCACAGAGTGATTATGCACCATATTTTTATGACAATGGACCCCATAGTAATAATGGTAATCTGGCACTGTTCAGTCTTTCAGAGGATACACCAAAGGGTAAGTGAACTGCTCAGGTACCCACACAGGGACTTCATGAAAAATACCAAAAAGTATTAATACATGACATCTGTCAGTATTCACAAAAATAAATGTAATTGACCCTTAAACCAGATTAAAAGACAATTGGTCAATTTATAAAGCGGTAATGAAACATATGACAGAGGCATGATTAAGAGGTTTCCATATATGGATCAGTTCTGTATATTTCTATTTTTGTTTCAGAACAACAGAAGTTTTGTGTGGCTGTTGGTATTTTTTAAAAATTGACTGCTTTTCATCTTTACAGTCACAGGTTTCATTATTAAAAATGATTTGTCAAAATAATATGAAAGTACACAAGTAATAATGAATTATCATTTATTAATAAAAGATAATGTACCTTCACTCAAATACAAATACTAAATTCTATTTTGCTTTATAGATTAAATTGTCACTTAAGCATTGATGTTTTGCATAATGTCTACCACTGCTATGAGCTCTCAGAATCCCAACACCTTATCATCTTGGATAACAATGATGTTAATAAAAATAAATGCAATTTTTCTTTAATAACCCTTATACTTAAACTGTTTAGTTTATAAAATATCTTATTGTGAATATTGCCATGTTTGTAAATTCTCAGGTATTGCTTTGTAAAAACCAATGTTACCAATGTTTATAGAGTGTTCTGTAGCTTTATTTGTCCTAAATAAGAGAGGACTGAAGAAAACATCTGTGTCTGTGCTCACCTTCGCAGCACATTAGAAGATTTAAACCTCTTGATGTCATTTGTTGACGTGTTCTCTGGCTGTTAGTAAACAGCATTAACATGAATGCTGTCCATTGGCTGTATCTCTTCTATATAGTGGAAGAAGAAATATGATTTTTCAATACTACTACTTTGTTTTACTATTTAACCATTTTATTATATTATTATATTCTGTTATAAAAATATAGAATTACAGACTGTGAACCTCTATCCTCTTCCATCACTGGTCATTTTCTAACCACAGGAACATTATTGCCCAAGTATTATCTATAATAATAAGTGAACCACAACAGTGACCCTGACAAACCTATTGTCAATTGCGATAAGGTAGATATAGTTTGTCATTGTCTTAAGGTTGTTTATGTAGTTGCCATTAAATTAAGTCCAGAGGGCAAATAAATTTTTTTGTACTACAGGCACACAGATATATGTTCTAAATGGAACTGATCCAGAGGGCCAACCAGTAAGATATGGCCTAGCCTTTGATCCAGGATCTAAAGAATATTTTCGTGTTGATCCCAAATCTGGAGTGGTAACACTAATAGAGGAACTTGACAGAGAGGTAAGTTTCTAAATGAAATTAAACAGATAATTTGTAGACAAACACCAATGTCATTTTCATTGGGTACAAACACAATTTTCAGTTTTTGGTTTTTTTTTGCAGGTGCAGGATGAGATTGAGGTCCTTGTCAGTATTTCAGATGGCCTTAATAAAGTAAGTGGACTAAAGTTGTATGTAAAAATGTTTGCTATTGTCAGGTTTTCATATATGGACCCAAATTTTGTTTTCTCACTTATATAGCTGCTTACAGTAACTCACATGTATGTTTTATAGAAGGTACCAAATCGTTTATGGTACTGTATTAACTAAAACATGTATCCTACTTAATGGTTATAAGTGGCTGGTGTTTATTTTCAATGCTGTTATTTAACATTTTTAAGGTAGTTGAAAAGGTAAGGGTGTTTGTAATGGATGCCAATGATGAACGACCACAGTTCCAGAACATGCCCTCCATTGTGGATGTGCCAGAGGTAAGAGATGTGATATGTACAATATGCATCCTTTAGATTATGTATCAAAATTATGTATTACACTGCGATACATAGTGAATGTGATGTAAAACTCTGAATATGTCTTCATGTGTGTGGTGTACACAGAGCACACCCTCTGGGAGCAGTATCTACAAAGTACAAGCTATGGACAAAGATACAGGCTCTGGTGGATCCATCACCTACTTCCTTCAGGTAACAGATTGCTACCTCCTACAACTTCCAAGTTAGCACAGTGCTTACATGAGTGAATGTATGACTCATCAGCATGATTATTCCCCATTTTTTGTTATTTCAAAACTGCTAATAGAAAACCTTTGTGAAAACTGAGGACCGGAATATTAATCTGGCTGCAATAAAAATAATACTCTCTAAGTACTAAAATGTGCAGTCTAGCATACTATGCAGTTGCTCTGTTTGGGATTAAATTACAATTACATTTGTGTCAGGTACTAGGGGCTTAGCTAGCAGCTTTGCCCTGTTGGGGTAGTGAGGCTAGACTGTCCTCAGTGAACAAGGACACAAGTGACACTGCCGCTGCAGCACATCTGGACACATGAGCTTTCAACTGTCTCTTTATGACACACTTTATGGCCATCCTGAACCAACACAAATACACACCACTTGCTGTAAAGAGCCCAGTGATGATAGTTATGCTGTTCTCTCAGCTAGCACGTGATATTGCTCTTTGAGCCCTTGATACATGACAATGAAATTTAAACTGATTTGCATTAGTGTCTGTTCCCAAATGTACATTTAATCTTTTAAAACATTGGCTTTTGTTCTCCTCTCTAGAGTACTGACCCAAACAGCAAGTTTGCAATTGACCGCCATAGTGGAGTGCTGAGGATAAAACCGGGTGAGAACCTCGACTATGAGAGGTCCAGGACACATTTTGTGACTGTTGTGGCCAAGGTGGGATAAGCAATGTGTTTTTTTTTTCTCCAGTCACAAATGAGTTGTCAGGTTTTGTCCAGTTTGAGCTTCAGCTTTTCTGAAAATCACCTGATTGCCTCTCTTGTTGCTCTGTATACTCTATGTACTGTTTAAGGTGAAATTATAATCATATTTGTCATGCACTAGTATATGCTGGTTCATGAAATTGTGAGGATGTCCACACTTTGTTCTTAATAGAATATTTTTATCAACTATCTTCAGCCTTCAGAATTTCAGTTTCATTACAATGGCATGCAGATCACATTTTTCTAAATGGTAGCCTTAAATCATCCATTTAAATGTGCATTTATGCCATTAGGCAGATCAACTTACATTAATGCTTTGTTTACACTTTGAGAATACATGTAGCTTATTTCTGTGATTATACAGAGTATACAGATTATACAGAATACTTTTACTAGTGCAGTATATTATATATATTCATCATGTCTCCAATCACCCAACCAAGGCAGATAACATACTCTGAAAACAATAGACCAACAGTTTTAAACATATGGGACACCCTCAAACCTGCAAAAAGACATGGTCCTATGGTTGAAAATTTGTGCTAAAGATTGTAGATTTTATATGTTGTAGTAGCTTTTGGATGAACATTGACAAATTTAGCAAAAAAAAATGTATTACTATTTTTTTGTTTCTATCAATCTAATAATGTATAGTTACTGAAAATATAATTTCTGGGTTTATTATATTTAAGTAATAGACTTACATGATTTTGCCCATTTTGGAAAACTGTAGAGATGATATTTGTTCACAGTATGGTTTGCTCATTTTTATCTAATATGCTGACAAATTATTTACTGTTTATACAACAAACGTGAACGGGTGAAAGAGTAAATAAGGATTTCTGTTCTAATAAGGACGGAGGAGGAAATTATAATGGAAGAGTACAGGTGATGTCGTCATCTGCTACCTTGACCATCAATGTGATCGACAGTCAGGACACTCCTCCCATCTTTGTTGGAACACCTTACTTTGGATATGTCTATGAAGTTTCTTCTCCTGTAAGTACTCGAAGTTTTCTAATTCTTCAAAGCATTTTATAGAAACACTAAAATATTTTCAGGAAAATATAGTATAAATGTAGTATTTGAAATGTTTATCCTTATTCAATATAATTATGAAACCCATTCTATGCATAATTAGATGCATTAGACTAAGGAATACACAGAAATGTTTAGACCAGTCTCTTAAAGACTGTTTGATCGGCAGTCACTGGCATAAGGTTTGCTATCTATGTTTTGATTTTTCATTTTTAGGGATCTGAAATATTCACTGTTTTTGCCAAAGATGGAGATGCGGAAAACCCTAATCCAATTGTTTATTCTATTGAAGGGGGTATGTATAATTGCATGAACACTGGAGTGTCATTAAGTTTGTCTTGATAAGACTAATTTACAATTGTATTTTGTTAAAGTGCCCAGTATTGTTGCTGAACAGATAGTTTTCTGTTTTTGCTGTTGTAGGAGCTGATGGTGTATTTGGTATTAACAAAACTAATGGATGCATCATTCTGCTTGCTTATCCAGCCCATTTAAGAAGGGAAATATTTAATATCAAAGTCAAGGTCGGATGTCATGCCTACTTATGTTCACATGTGCATTGTAAAACTATTTCATAATTATGTATTCTCAGTTTATAATGAGAATCATGTTCATGTGATTTATTGTGAATTATTTATTTGTGTATTTATTTTTTGCTTCCACACATACACTGTAAACCTGGATAAGTTGAATTTACTCAAACAATTGTGGAATTGTGGGTTACCCTAAAAAAGTTAAGTAATGTTGTAATGGAAACTTGAGTGAATTTAACTTAAAATAAGTGTAGTCACTCAAGATTTTAAGTTCAATACACTAAATGTAAAGTTTATTCAATGTTTTTGTAGTGTCAATTGCTCTGCCCAGTTATTCCACAAAGTTCAATGCACTACATTCCAAGTTGATTTAAGTTCAAATCATTTATATTATCAACTGCTTTATACAATCACTCCACTTAATATGTTAAAGTGTGAAACATTTTTTTACTATTAATTTAATTGTAAACTAAAGCATTTCAATTATAAACACAAAAATACAATACACAAGATATTCTTTTTCTGTTTTATTTCAATTTAAAATATAAAATTCAGTAACATATCTTGTGCTGAAAACTTGTTTAAACATTTAAACAGGTTTGTCTCCATAACAACTAACACTAAAAACAAAGCAAATTAGAGACAAGAATCTTAAGACATCAGAACACTATACCTATCCTGTATCTTGTATATTTTACAACTTCATTCAAAATAGTCACTTTGTCATATGCAAAATGAGCCATTTTACCAGCGTTTTAAATGACAGATAAATTAAACAAGCAACATGTACGACAAAGAAACAAAGGTAAAAGAAATGAAATATGTCCTGTCAAATTGGTTAAAACAACATTTCCCACTGCTCACGAACAGCCACAGACTGATAAGAAACATACGTTAGCTTACATGTGGCTAGCAGGTAAAGCCATCAAACTGGTTAAAACATTGTTTTTCACTGCTCACAAACAGCCCACGGAGAAATAAGATGGCCAAGTTAGCTTACAGGTGGCTAGTAGGTAAAGAAATTCCAGTCAAACTGGTTAAAACATCAATTCAGCTGCTTACAAACATGTCACGGAGTGATAAGGAGGCTAGGTTAACTTGCTTAACTTAAGAAAGAAAAATGTCACATTAACATTGTTAACATTACAAAAAAAGTTACACTACTCAAACACAGCCCCTCGAGATTGAAACAGTGAAAATTGAAACAGTTAAATGCAAAAGTTTCACGAATACAACTCACCAAATTAAGTAGACCGCGGTACAACAGTCGTACCGTCGCGCTCCTCTCCTCTGCTGGACCCAGCCCCCTTCCGCAGCGCCTGGTCCTTCACCTGGCGGGAAATTCATTGTGAGGCTGTGTCCGCTGACAGCGCCCATTGGTGGTTACCGTTCGTGAGAGGAAAGTAGCTATCCGATAACAAACAGGTGAACATTTTTCAAATACCTGATGTTACCACGTCTCACAGTCACCCTCTTGAGGGAGGATAATGTTAATAGAAGAGCAGGCTGAAAACGTGTGTTTCTTCGTACACTGGAGCGGGTAAAATAACGTCAACACGATGTGCATTCAGTGTTGGCAACTATCTCCTACAGAAAGTAGCTGAAGTTTACCCAGAAAGTCGCTAGATTACGACACGCTAATTTGCATATACATTACGTCATCATGCCGCGTTGACGTTCCCCCCCCCCAAAAAAAATCATCAATACCCAATATGGACGTGGTTTGTTGTGTGCTCAAGGCTGATCTGGGAATATTGACCACACAGCTGTACAGAAACAAGGCTAGATTTGTTGATAGGCGCTTTTTGGGGAAAAAAGGTCGTTACGGGGGTCTAAAAAGTCGTGAGAAATAGCGACAAAGTCGCTAAATTGGCAACACTGTGTTCATGTTCACGCTCCCATCGTGGATTGAAACAGCAAATCAAAGCAGCTTCAAATTCGGTCTCTATGAAGACGAGCGGGGGTGGTCATAATTGAACTTCCTATTTTTAAGCGATTTAACTGAAAATTATTCATACTATTGCGATCAGATGCAAGTATATTCTACTACAAAATACTTAAATGTGATAGTAATGGAATTAACATTTACTAATGTGGCTGACGTTTTGGACTTGGAGCAGTCTAGTGGGACGGTACCTCGCTCAAGGGTACCTCTGTAGCCAGGACTAGAACCTGGAACCTTTAGGTCCAAATGGCAATGTCCTAACTACTAGGCCACCACTACCCTACTGAAGAATTAAATTTCAGTAATTTATGTTCATTGTAACTGATTGTTTAATTAGATATGAAATCCAGGTTTACAGTTTTGTCCTTCCTTTAGGCTCTTTTTCCCCCTCTGCACCTTCTGGTATTGTAATTATATCCTATCTGTTAAATTCTGAATATTGTTCTATCATTAGGCATCAGAAGTGAATGCAGAAGGAAATCTAATGGATTTTTCTGTCACCACTATAACTATTCGAGTAGTGGATCTGAATAACCATCCTCCTACCTTTTATGGGGAGAACGGCCCACAGAACATGTTTGAGCTGACCATGTATGAGCATCCTCCAGAGGGAGAGATATTGAGAGGACTAAAGATCACTGTCAATGATTCAGACCAGGTGGGCTCATTTAGTTTTTTCAGAAAAGGTATGCAACTGACAGAAATCTTAAAATCCACTCTACTTGGATTAAAAGTGAATTGTGCATACATTTTGAAATGTCTTAGAAGGGCTCAGAACTGTCTGCTTGTTGGTCGAACATAACAGAGGACTGGGCCTATAGCCATTATTCATAAGCTGAATTGGATAAGAATGTCTTTTAGTGCATAACTTCTGGCTTGTCATAATGAAACAGATATTTTTATTATGTAAATGAAATGAATCAGCCCAAACAAGCAGGTGTGCCCCTTTAAGCTTTTTTTCATATTATGCAATGCTTTTCCTCTATTCAGCTTTTTCTCCTGTACAATTGCAAAAACTCATTATACAAGTAACCGCTATGAATAGAATATTATGAAATCAAGTTCACCTGAGTGAACGCTGTCCCTAATACAAGAGTCAACAATATCAACACATTCATTTGTAAAATATGGATTGCTTTGATCTGCTTTATATTCTGTTTTGTTTTATAGATAGTTATAGTTAGTATACTCATAGTTAGCCTCATCAGTTATAACAGAAAATGAATCCGCTCACTTTTGTGTTTATCCTCTCTTCACAGGGTGCTAATGCAAAGTTTAATTTGAGGCTAGTGGGACCAGGCCGCATGTTAAGAGTGGTCCCACAGACGGTCCTTAATGAAGCTCAAGTCACTATATTAGTAGAGGACTCTGCTGCAATTGACTATGAGAAATCTCATTCGCTGACATTCAAGGTGATCTTAGCTAATTTTTCACAAATAATGAAAGCAAAGAACAAATAAAAAGAAAAAAACAATAAGTTGTACAGCATGTTAGAATACTTATTAATACATAAAGCACTTGCAGTTGTGTGATAAGTAACTTAAGTCATTTATTCCAGTTCTATTCTGTTTTATTTTATTCTATTCTGTTTTAGAAACTGGGCCAGTTTCACATGTACATGTTAAGTTTAAACACAGACTGACAAAAATGTCCAGTTGTGATTTACCTTTGGCATTGAAATTTAGGCTAAGGATTTCTCAATGTCCTTGAATGAAAAATGAATTATTTTCCTAACAAAACTGCCGTAGAAGCTGAAGCTATAATGAAAATCTATGTCAGGCTAATAAACAATCTTAATTTATTACAATCTGATTGCAGAAATTACCATGTTAATTTTCTGAAAACACAATGTATATGTCAACAATTGCTTTTGAAGTCTGTATAGAGTGATTTGTAAATAATCAGCATCTTTTGCAAGGGGATAATGGGCATTTTTTATGTTTTTTCAGCTTCTTGCAGTGGAGATTGACACTCCTGAGAGATTCAGTGCTACTGCAGATGTGGTCATAAATTTGCTTGACACTAATGATAATGCTCCAAAGTTTACCTCTGAGTTCTACATTGCACGAATTCCAGAGAACTCGCCTGGTGGCTCCAATGTTGTGTCTGTGACAGTGAGTATAACTTCACTATGCTACTCTGCACAGCCTCTAAAAATAGAACGATTATGACAGAAATTTTATTTGTGTTGTTCTCCCCAGAACTAAAATGTGTGCCTATTTCAAAAACCCACTGAAGTGCTATTTTAATTCTCTTAATATCAAATTTTGGAAGGAGGATAAGAATCTAAAATCATACCAAGTATGGTAGTGCTAGCTAAATGGTCTGAACTGAGGTAAGCTGCCAGATGGTTATCATTTTCATTCTGTTGTGTAACAGCAAAACCCCAGATTTGATTTTTGTGCTTAACACATTATAGTAATTCCAGTCGGTATGGTCATATGATTTTATCAACCACTTTTTTAAGACTGTACTGACGTCAATTGCTATGAGAAACTGCCCTTTCTTAACAAAACCACATGACTTATTATACACTAGTGCATTTTTATATATGAGTTATAGAGGCAGATTTTTCATATACTTTGATTTAGTATATTGTTATATTCTCAATGTATATTTTTATGTTGATGGATTAAAAAAATAAATAAATTTAATGCATGTGTGAAATATGAAAATTCTACTTTCAGAAATTCCTTATAAAATGCAAGTAAAAATTAAACTGGTAGAGCATTATGTAGTAATATACAGAAGATAACCTCATGTGGAGGGTTTAAAGGCAGCAGCAGTGTTGGTAAGCTTGTCTGTCCTTTTTTAGTGGCTAGAGACACAGAGAGAGTCTCAGTGTATGAGAAAGCAGTGGTCTAGCAGGGGTTATCCTGACTCTCGATCCATTCCAATCAACTAAATGAACTGCTAGTGCTCGACCTTGGCCACAGGAACACTGGAAAACCACAATGAGAGGCCAAACGTTGTGGAGTCAGATTAGCACACACTCATGCTGTTCCTGAAATAATAGCTATCGTGCCATACACTCAACATCATAGTCATATTAAGTGTTTAGCTGCCCTTGTATTCACAACTGAGCATCTCTTATGACATTTATTTGATCTTATGCTCCATGCAGGCCACAGATCCAGATTCTGGTTTGTGGGGTGTTGTCAAATACTCCATCTACGGCTCAGGATCAGATCTGTGAGTAGAATTATTGTCCCTATCTCTAAGTCTCTCTTTGGAGACATCCTCAGCCTCTTATTGCACATATCAAGGCATCCGCTTTTGACTGGTCAGCTCGAAGTAAAAAGCATGTATGTTTGTGATTGGTTAAATTAAATTAAAATTTAATTTAATTTTAAGCCTGGCCTTTTAACCTTTGATGTCAAATATTATTTATACTTTTAATTGGTCTTCATATTACTATAAAACTATGATTATGATGCTTAAAAATAAGTCTGTATACTTTTATGTACAAATTACTGTGTACTGTTTGAACATGTGCCTTTGCCTCTGTCATTGCTAATCTGCTAATAGGATGTGGGGAGGAAATAGACTTACCATGTTCATGTAACACCACCTCACTTAACAGAATAGAACAGAATAATAGAATGGGACAGTTACAGCTAGCACAGTTTATATAAATTGATAAAATTATCTACATCAGTAGAAAAAGATGAAAGAGGATCCAGCTCATTCAGGACAAATATTTCAGTTCTTAACGTTAATCATGAACATTATTGCTTAACTAAAAAGTAAAAAGCTTAACAGTTATTTAACACAATGACTTCACAATCTATGTGTTTTTTGCTTTTGTACTGTTCTGAAAAGCAGCAGCACAGAAAGTTTTGTACATAGTCTCTGTAACCCAGATTCTCTGTGTGTGCTCATTTCCTGTCCTCTATGCTTCTCCAGTTTTCTTATCCAGTCGGATTCAGGGATCATCTACACCCAGCCCTGGGCCAGTCTTGATGCCGAAGTGAAATCCAAGTACAACTTTTATGTTAAGGCAGAGGATACAGAAGGGAAATACAGCCTTGCTGAAGTTTTTGTTACTGTGTTAGACCTCAATGACCATCCACCTGAGTTCAATGAGAATTCCTTAGAGAAGACAATGATCATTGGTGCCCCTGTGAAAATAGAGGTCAGAGAGTTTTTTGTTTGTTTGTAGGCTCCAAGATTTGAACATAAATTGTGCTTAAAGATGTTTAAGTATTGCAGTTAATTGTCCCTTTTATTGTTCAGGCAGTAGATGATGATGCAGAAGAGCCCAACAATGTTATTGAGTACTCCATTATGAAGACAGAACCAGACAACATCTTTGACATCAATGCTGAGACAGGAGAGATTAAATTGAAGCCCTACATCAAGTCTATGGACATAGTGCAGAACATCACCAAACACAAAGAATGCACCTGGTCTGTGGTGGTACAGGCTAGAGACAGAGGCTCCCCATCTTTCACTACTACTACTGTTGTGAAGATTGACATCACAGAAGCAGTAAGTTTTGAGGTTTTGCTATGTAATTGTTCTAGTAAAGTTATGGATCTAGGTTATTCCCAGAATTTCTATTGGTCTGTTCATTGTGAAATATTCAGACAATGTAAAGGCAAGCTGGTATTTTAAATAATGTCAAAATATGAAGTCTACGTTTTAAGTTTGTGCTGCTATTGTATTGTCCTTGCAGATCAAATCCAGAATGTTTTCATACTTCTTGAGCCTAAGAACTCGACCCTGGACTGTTTTCGCCATATGTTTCAGCACTGTCATCCTCGCCATCTCGTTGACAATTTTCATTTCCACCATTATTTACTGGAACTCTGTAAAAAAGTCACGTGTACACCCACAGGGCAAGATCAGAAAGATTAGGAGGCCCTGACCATGATCACTCTCCAGCACTACACAGTTGTTTTCTTTAATTCACACCATCACCAGCGTTGAGCTTTCATTCGGTTTTTCATTGTCATTTTATTGTTGTGACACAATAATTATAGTCTGTAAAAGAGTACAAAAGCAAGAGTACCATGTTTTTGTATGAAAATTATGCTGAACATAGTATCATTGCTATAAATTATGGCAAATTATATTTCCCTATCCTGTGGACTTAAATTTAATTCAATTCTGCATGGTCTCTTTTCTGGGTGCCCTTTACAACCCTTCTGATCTTGTCTTAATGTGAAATCAGACTCAGGCCCATCTGATTTTGATCAAATCTCATTTTTATGCTTATTTTCAATGAATGAATTTCAGAACAAACCTTTAATTAAAACATGCATCTGCCAGTGTGCATGGTCAGCTTAATTAACTGAATTCATTATTTTTGAGTGAACCCCTGTATACATAGTAGCATACAGTAATCTACTATGTTTAGATAATGCTACCATAAATGTGTCCACTGTAGCCTATGATGCTTATTCTTTCAGTCCCATGATTTCTCTTTGTGCTCTTTTACAGACTCAACTCAGGGGACCTTTGGCCTCCTTTTTAATGCAAAGTAGGGACAATCCCTTGCAAATCCTAGGCTTGATCGCTGGTGTCATTTTAGTCATGGTTTTTGTCACAGTCTTGATATCTACGGTCATGTTCATGCGAAACAAAAAGTCCAACAAGATCTTGCCTTCCCAGCGCATCATAAGAAGGAGAGCCAGGCATCGCAGGCAATGGAACTTCCAGAACCCCTTTAAAAAGAAGAACAATGGTGAAAATTTCATGATGAAAGAATCTGAAGTTCCAACTGCAGAGAACATCAACTGTAACAACAACAGTGTCGGTACCCGATGGTCTCCTCCAGCACCTCCCAGAGCTCCCCAGCCACCTCCTCTGCCAGGCTATTTTAGAACAGTGGAACAGTCATGGGCAGTACCAACTGTTTCTGCCACAGTTGCTTGTAAACCAAAAAGAAGATCTTGCAGGCATAAAGAGAACCCTGTTAATACAGCACTGGTTTCTGAGCTCAAACTAAGACTAGAACAGAAGAAGATGACCAACCGATATTAGTGCTTTGATTATGTGTATGTATCTGAGATATGTTTGTAAGTGCTCACATCTTACATGATGTCCAGAGCATGCAAACCTTGGTGATACTCCAATGCTGAGCAAGAAGACATGATTTCAGCCAGCAATTGCATTCTTGTTTCACTGCCAAGCATTCAAGCTACTTGAGCCATGTTTTCTAAGGCTTTGGATCTTGAGCCAGGGCAGCAGGTGGAGCCTGGAAAGAGGTGAGAAGAAACCTCTGTGACCCAGGCACATGGTCACGCTAGGCTGGTAAGCCTGTGTTTTCCTTGAGTATTGCCCTTTCATGGCTTTGGTAGCCATACCCTTCACCACTGTGACTCGTTCAGAAATGACAACCTTTATAACATATCATAACTATCATACCTAATTTAAATAAAGCTGTGTACAAATTATTACAGAAAACAAAAACAAAATTCCACAAGTCAAATTTGAATTATATTATTAAATACAAATTAACCAACAAGGACGTAACTGTTTAAATTGTGGCCATGTTAAAGGTACTTCAGACCTCATTATTATAAATGTTGAATAATGAATCTTCACAATGCCAAAGTACAGTAATCTTTTTCCTTTAGAAATCTATCTACTTGATATTTTTCATCTACTTGATATTTATCCTGCCATTTTAAAACACTTAAACAATATTTTAGATACCTTTCAGGTCTTGGACAGTCATTGCAAGTGAAACTGTTGATTTCTGTTTTATTTACAAACCTTACTATTTTGTATATAATACAATATTTGTACAAATGTATTATTTCCGAAGTATCTGCTACTGTGTATGTGAAAACCGATACAAGAAAAAGTAGAATTCTCTTGTACAATATTGAAAGAAACTGTTGTAAGTTTGTACATCACCAAGTTGTTCAATTTCTGTTTATATGTGCTGTTTTGTAAATAAATTCTTTCTGTGAATTCTTAAGGCAGCTTAAACCATTTTCTTAATTACAAATAACATTTGAACTATGAATACATCAGTGAGCCTTTTCTGTCATACCTGTTCTAGACTAGAAAAAGAAAAATAGACTCATTAGTAAGAAATAGAAATGAATGAAGGATCTTCACTGCTGTGTGCAGCTACTATTTCTAACATTGGGAATTAAGACCAATCATAGATTTTGTATTTATAGAATTACTTGCAAAAGCCACATTTGCTGGTTTTTCCATAATCCTATTTCTTCAAATGTGTCTATACAGCTGCAGTTCAAGGGTGTTACATGTGCTTACAGCAGATGAGTACTTTATAAAGCCTAAATTTTGATTACATTTGGTGTATCAACAAATCCACAGCTTGATGGGAAATGGTGGGGAAAATGCATGATCTGTGTGATACAGGAGAGAATTCAGGCATGACTTCTACTTTAGCAAAGCATATGAATTGTAGTTTAATTTAAATGTATTAGAAAATCACAAATTTCTTTTTATGTTTGTGGTGATTTGTATGAAATTAGCAAATAGTGTAGCTGTCCTATTCTTTTGTAAGCACCCATGCAAGAAAAAAAAGACTCATAGTGAGGCTATTATGAATTCAAAGTAAAAGCAGCAGTGGAGGGGGAAAAGCACAAATGGCATGGAATTATGTCATGTTGGCAGTGAGTGGGATTACTAGATTTTTAAAGAGAGGATTACAAACTTGTAAAGTGCATTGATGCACCAGGATAAAAGAAAAAGCACAGCATTCAAAACAAAAATGGACACATTTATTTTTGGGTTTTAAGTAGTTCTTTGAAAACATTTGGCTGAGGTTACACAGTTTTAGCATGAAATGACTGACCATTAACCCTCCCTAAAGGGTGTTTTAAGGGTTTTGTCATGGAAAGACATCCATATAAGGGTACATATGTTTTTTTGTCATTTGACCATCAACCCAACTTGTGAACATCAAGCTCCTTGACCTATTGAGAAATGCTTATACAGATCATGTATAATATAAATACTATTAGTGCCATAAAAACCATATATGGCATCCTGTTAAATTCATATCAGCCATCAGGCATAGTTGCTCTAAGTAGAAACGCTTGTCTGTTTTAAGTCAGTACGTCATGGTTGATTGGAGCACTATGGGAGGAGCCAGAGAGAAAGAGTTAGTAATGCTTGGCTGTTGTAGCATCAAGTGTACAATGACATGACTCTCGCAGTATTTTCCTGAGCCAGATGGTTGTACTGGTCATTACATAGACTTCTGATGCAAATCTACACTGTCTGTCCCTCTGCCTGATGTATAAGAAAGGCTTAAATGTTAACATAGTATATAATCTAAATGTAAAATACACGGCCAAAGACAGATGTATTACAAAACAAACATATAAAGATTACAAGTGTTTTAGCATTGACCAGTGCAGTATGCATGGTAGTACAATTTATTTCACTTATCATTCTTAAAATGAATACGATGTGACTGAAATTGCAAAAAATGGCTTAGTGAATCTTAAGTGTTAAACCCAGTTTACTCAAATTCAATGCTCTCAGATAGCCTGAATGGAGAATGGGATTTAAACATGTCAGTAATAAAGTTGAAAAAGCCTCTTGGAAATTTTGATTCACTATAACTGCCATAATGTCTCTTGAAGGCATTGCTGTATCATTTGAATGTGACAGAGTGCTTGTGGAGGCCTGTGCCCATATTAAAAGATCAGGATTTGGGTAGCAACTGGGTTTGGATGATGTGGAACAGGCATCAAAACCCCTAATCTTCTTTTATACTAGTGCACTCATATTGTATGCATTAAAATAAATCTGTTACATAACAAACCCCTGGCTATAACAAAGCTTTGTACATCTGAAAACATAAATGTAAGGGCATAACAATCTTCCAAAGCATTTCAACATCGTATTCAGGATACATTTCCCACCACTGGATAAAGAGTGAATAACATTTTTAATATGTGATATTTTTACTGCACAAGCATGTGCTTTAACAGAGCAGCTATTTTACAGACTGTTTCTGTGTCTTCTGTAACTATGATGTGTACATCATATTCATTAAATATGCATGTCATCCTCACTGCACTTCATAGGTGAAACCTAGTGAAGTTAAAACGCTGCAAACCTCTACTACCCAGTTCTGATGAAGCTCCACACTGCTGAATCAGTTATGCTTCCTAACTTTAAGCTTTTTCACAGTCTGTTGGTTTTATTTGTTGTATGAATGAGAGACAGAGGACAGAACATTTAAAATGAAAGACTTGAAAGAATAGTTACATCTCTTACATTCTTACATCTTACCCCTGATCCTCTGCCAGTGATCAACTCCATAGCTACACACAAACACATAGATATATGTTAAAAATTAGAATTTTACTGTAAACTTATGCTTCTTTAAAATATGAAGCTGTTTCGGTTGTAGCACTAGTTTCTCTGCAGAAGGTCTATTTATGTCATTTATGTGGGTTTATGCTGTAATTGTTTTTAGAGGATTATTTCCCAATCTTTATTACTTTGATTAAAACAACATATGTTAATGTGCCTTTATGGCTGGTATACTGAGTATTGATTAATATTGAAGGAATTGGCTTTGTGACTTTGTGTTATTTTGGTAACTTAGTTTCCATGTATTAACTATATGAACTGGGAAGTAAATAATAACATAACATTTTAATCTGAAATCTTGAACATTTTGACTGTTTCTGTGTCAAAAATGTTGATTCTCCCTGTGACTAATTGCAAGTTTGTCTTTATTTTTGCTTTCTTCTTCATCAGTCATGTCAAAGTTCAGATTCTTGCACCATACTAAGATAAACTGCCTCTATATCACATAGGGTAAATGAATGTACTTGATTTAAACATGTACATCAACTCAGATAAGAATGCTGAGACACCAGCACCTGCTGAAGAGGATTATTTGTCAAAAGATGGTTCTCTCTTGGTTCTGCTTCACACAGCATAACCACATTTTATACAGAATTACTGCTTATTCACTGAATTTAACATACTGGAGGGAAAATAATAAAGCATAAAATGTGACCTGTGCAAAAGCTATGGCATATAGAATATGTTTTGCTTTCTTATTTCCAACATATATGTTAAACTCATCTAATAACAGAAATTGCGCATTAAATGTGCACATTAAAACCGCACTTTAAATCACTAAAGCATGTAATTTGACCATAGATGTTTAAACAAATAAATAAACACTGTTATGTACATTTCATATGTTAAAGACATTTTAAAGATATTTAAACAGTCAGTCAGTGACTCAGGAATGTGAGTCAAAATCTTGGTAAACTGCATATACTGAAGTTTTGAGGATACAGTTTGTTCTCAGAGCATTGCTTCATGAGAAAATGTCCTAAAGCAATAGATAGGTCAGTGGATCAGCCAGTTCATATTACCACACAAAACATTTTCTCTTGTAATTGTTGCATCATATTCATTAGATTTCTTTATCAGTTGATACAAAAGCTAAGGTCCTATGAATCCTGGTGTATATATCTCTCAGTGTGTGGACTCAGTAGAGCTGTGTTGAGGGTTTGTGGTCAAATTTTGTTTTCTGTATTTTGTCATCAGACCTGTGGGTTTTGCGTCCCTCACTGGAATCCTTGCAGAGGCCTTCATCACTGGCAGCCTGGAGGCTATCAAAGGTCCCCTGTCCCTCGTCTGGACTGTGTGTTTGCTCTTCCCGTCTCCAATTCCTCCACATCTCCATCCCACGCTCAAAGCAGTAGAACTTTGTGTCAGTGGTGCAGGCATACATTCCTGCTGGCACAGCCAGAACCATGGCAAAAACAATGACCACAATGTGAATGAGCTTCTCCCTCTGCTCCATTTCACTCATGTCACTGCCCGTCACAAACACAATACACTGACCATTTCGAGGCATTTGGTTCTTCAGAGTCACGCAAATGTCGTACTTAGTGGCTGGCAGCAGGTCTGTGACTGAATAGGTGTTGATACCTGGTCCGATGTGGATCAGCTCCTTTTTGGGTGTATCATAGTGGCCAAAGTGGATGGTAAACCAGGTCTCAGAGGGTTTTTCCGTCACAGCAAACCACTCAATAGTGATGCCGTACACAGTCTGCTTGGCAATACGGATATCAATGTAAACATTCTCCTCTGCAGCTTCTGCAGGAAAAACTGGGGGAAGGGGCTGTGATCCGTCAGGAGATTTAACATCCACAAAAATGCTGACAGACGAATTGCCAATGAAGTTGTTGGCTGTGCAGGTGTAGACACCACGATCAGCTAGGTGGAGGGATGGAATGACCAGCTCAGACTTGATAGTATCTTCATCTACATGGGTCTGAATCTCTTTGGGCAAAAAACACAGTGTTTAATCCCCAAAACAATCCAATTTATGTTAGTTTTACATTCTTAAAAAAAAATGTGGATATAAGTATGTTGAGTCTATGATTAAGGGGGTTAGTTATTATTAATAGTTATTATAAAACAATAACAGAGTATATTTGTATACTGCTTTAGTACTCAGTATGTTTGAATGTTTAGACGTATAGCTATATGCAAAAGTTTTGTTGATCTAGATTAAATTAAATGTTGATTGTCTATGTAAAAAACTCCTCTGCAGAGAACATATTTCATATTTTAATACACAATTACTGCTTATTCACTGAATTCAACATACTGGAGAAAATATTTATTAATAAAAACCTTTGCAAAAGTTATGGCACTATATATATATATATATTTTTATCATGATTTATGATCAATTAAATTAAGCAAATAAATAGAAATAGTGCACTAAAATTAGAAGAAAAATGTTATAAAATCAATAAAGCATGTAATTTGACAGGGAGTGTTTAAACTTTTGTATAAGACTGCATTGTATTAGGAACAATCTTTGATTGGTAGCAGTTTTACACTAAGCAGATTTTGAAATAAGATTCTTTAAAGAACCACTGACAACATCTTTGGGGAACAACGTTGTACTTGACACTCACATCACAAAACCTTCTTTGGCAGATTAATAACACAAAACTGAGTTCAATGGAGGTCAAACATTCTCCCTGACTGGGCACATGAAGCCTTGTGAATTCAAAGTCAAAGGTCACAAGTCATAATCTAGTTTTAAAAAAATCACATCATTGGAATATTTATGTAAACATTTACTTAATACTTTAAACACCTAATTTACAGTGAAATATCTGTTCGTCTGTAAAGAAAACGTATGCTGATATGTTGACATGGGAATAAACCTTACCATAAAATCCTCTTAGTATCTTAAGACCATATGTCCACCAGACAGCTGGTTCTGGTCTGGCCATAGCAAAGCATGTAAGAGTGACGTTTGTGCCCTGAAGCATGGTGATGTTGGTGGATGGGGTGGTTGCCACTGGTTGCGTGCACGTCTTCAGCTCGATTTCATGAAAAAATTTGCCCGCCATATACTCTGGGCCACTGCACATCAAGTAGGAGTTCATCAGAATAAGAGGAGGGCTAAGTGAAGTGATGAACTCAACAAAACCTTTCAGGCGGCAGTCACAAAGCCATGGGTTATCATGAAGAGCCAAAACCACGTTGGAAATCGCTGTTTCCTGCACTCCATTTTTAGCAGCTGTGTGGTAGAGAGGCCATTTTAAGAAGACCTCTTTAGACGTGACTGTAAGCTGATTGAAGGATAAGTCTAAATAGGTCAGACCTGGCAAAAATTTCAGTGCGTGTTCAGGCAGAACATCAAGACGATTGTGCTTCAGGTCCAGAATTTTGAGTTTGGGCGTATCCTCAAATGCTGTCCACGGTACTGAACGCAGTTTATTGCCTTCTAGCCTGAGCTCAGTCAAATTCCATAATCCTTCTAGACTCTTTATATCGATTATAGTGATGTTATTGAAATTTAGCCAGAGATGTTCCAGTGACTTATAACGTGAGAACACCCCTTTTTTCACTTCAGTCAGATGTGATTTCTCAATTCTGATTTTTGTGAAATCATCAGGGATGTCTTCAGGTATCCCTGGTAAAGCTGTTTTCATGCACAAAAGAGACCTAGAAAGAAGGGAGTGAAGAAAAGGTCAACCTCAGCCTTTTCTAAAGAAACTGAAATTGACTTTTCACTAACAAATTATAGGTCAAGTGCTGTTCTCATGTTCACATGTTCCACCAGCTAAATGAAGATGTTTGAGGCTTGGAGATTTTTTTATGTCCAGCTCTAAACATTGTTTACACTGTTCTAACCTCCCAAAGAGTATTTTAAAACAGCTTTACTAATCAGTAATTAGTAATTCAAATTGTTGGTACTTTACTGTGTGTAATAAAGCTCAGCAATTTAGTAACATTGTCAAACTGTAAAGTCTAAATACAAATAGGAAAACAGTCACAGTGTTCACCTACAAGTCTAATAAAAGCTAATTCTACTAACCTCCCATTGTGATTAGTTGTGCAGGTGCATCCAGTCAAACACTGTGCATAGCTTGAGCTGATGTGATTTACTGAAAGAAGCAAAAAGCCAAAACCAAAAGCATTATAAATGGTATCCATAGTCCCGTAAAAGTCACATCTACACCGCACTTGCATGAGGCATGTCAATAGGTACAGCCGACTTAATCCTATTAACAATAATCCTTGACGTACTTTGTCAGGCACAGGAGAACTTGCAGAACTAGATTTAACTCAATATCAAATGAATATTGATTGATCAAGAATCATTTAAATATTACTAAAATGTTACTACAAGCAGTAGGTGATATAGCTTTTAGTGTAGACAGATATTAGAAGATTATTAGTAGGGGAAAGAAACACAGATTCTAGGGCTTCTAGACTAAACTCTTAAAAAAGATGCCACAAGGGGTTCCTTGACTAATGCCATAGAAGAACAATTATAGATCAGAAAAAAGCCATGTTTGTGAATAAGAAGGCTGAGTCTAAATAACCTTTTAAAGGTATGAAGGACCTTTACAACGTAAAGGTTCTTTATCAATTTAAGGGTTGTACCAGGAACCTTTAAACTACATGAAGAGTCTTAAACTTTAACAAAGCTTTATTCACAATCTCACCATTTACAAAATCTTTGTTTAAGGAACCATAAAGTTTTCTGTAGGGAACCAAAAGTGGCTCATATGAGGGGTCATGTAAAGAACCCTTTCTCTGCATGTAGGCTTTTTATTGCATTTTGTTGCTATGAGAAATCATTAGCCATTTACTGTTGTTCAGTTTGTAGTTACATTTCAAAATAACTGAGACATTGTATGCATTCATATAAAAATCTTTATTTCTATGTTATGAAACACATTGAGGTTTAGGGTATAAAACAAAGTAACAACTGTCAGGGTAAGTCAGTGGCACAAATTACACATATGCTGAAAGGCTGAATATACAAATGTTGCCATTGCTAAAAATCTCATAGAGTTTCATAATTTGGCATCATAATATTGAAAAAAGCACAACTAAACAGTTATTTGACTTAGTGCAAATTATTCAGTTTAATTATGTGAATTTCTTATTTACAAAAGTTAATCTACACCATTGGTATGCAAAGATCAATACATGTGTAATATACAATGAAAGTATA
>JBBPDA010000145.1:19930386-19985368 GCA_037974385.1 Arnoldichthys spilopterus
TATATATATAACAGTTATATGAGCATTTAAATTGTAGCCTTAATTGCAATCATTCTGAAATGTTCATTCAAGGTGCCTTGGGAGTCTTTTGATTCTGTAGAACTTGCATTAGGGGCATTCTTCCTCAAACAAATTATATATAAAAAAACAATTTGTTATTTTCTCTACTGCAGGCAATACTAACCATGGACCAGATGAACAGGACCGACATATCGTGCTCTGCAATATCTGAGGGTTAGGATGTTATCTATTTATCCTTTGTGCATTTGTGTCTTTTCACTTAGGAACTACGTCTCTTATGTGATTCCAATGGCGATCTGTAATATGGGAATCCAAGTGTTTATTGTGATGTCCTGCTACAGATCCATTGACAAGAAATTCAAGAAGACAGGTCAGGAAAGGGTAAGCAATGCTGCAATGTATGCCATTTCAATACTTCATGATACTGACATCAAAATGGTCTAGTTAGTGTACATATCCCCTCATGTGTTGCATAAACCCATTACTTATGGTGCTTGAGCTGAAAAACCTTGTGGCTGGAAGCACAAAAGCAGCTCCACAGTGTAAACAATGAACTCTTCATTGGAGCAGAGCTATTATGTAATTCTAAAACAGAATCAAACACAAGCCAGAAGCCCTACCAAGATATGATTCAGTAAACAAACACAAGGTTCCCTGCTGGTAAAAAGTGTTGATATTATAAATATGAGCTTAGAAAACTAAAGAAAAGGCCTCCTTGATCTATGATGTACTACACTGGTAACTGGTAAGCAGAATTTACAGCATAATGAAAAACAAAACAAATTGTGAAATGTTAAGGTGAATCTCAACTCAGTGTGCCACAACAATGGGGCGGATGTGATTTGACCTAAATGCAATATATCACAATTCTTTTTTGTAAGATCTAACAATAATGTTAACGATTATGGTGAACTTGCTTCAAAAAACACAAACATTTCATGTCTGAAAGTCTTTTCACATTTTTCCCCTTATCAAAGAAATCTAAATTGTTGATTATTAGCTTATACAGCTTATTACAACATAATTTTATTGTAACTACAAACCCAATTTCCAAAAAAGTTGGCATATTTTCCAAAATGCAATAAAGCAAACCTGTGATATTTTAAATCACATGAACCTTTGTTTTATCCTACAAAAAAGGTTTTCAATAGTTTTACAGACTAACTTAATTGTATTTTGTAAATATAGACAAATTTGGAATTTGATGGCTGCAACACACTCAACAAAACTTAGGACAGATTTAAATTTTGTTTAAATAAATAAAAATATATATATTATATTATTATATAGAATAATTAAGTAAAACTGGTTTAGAAGACTCCACTTTAAGCAGACTAATTGGTAGCAGGTGAAGTATCATGATAAAGTATAAATGTATCATCCACCAAAAGCCCTGCCTTTGCAAGCAAGGATGGGTAGTGGGTCATGCCTTTGTGCAAACATTTGTGAGAGAATTGTTAGTCAGTTCAAAAGGAACATTTTTCAATGCAAGTTTGGAGAGAAGTTAGACATTTTATAATTTACAGTACATAATACTGTGAAAAGATTCAGAGAATACAGAGACATCTCAGTTAAAAAAGGGCAAGGTAGAAAACTACTGTTGAATGCATGTGGTTTTCACACTCTTAGGAGGCACTGCCTAAGAAACCATAATGCTACTGTGACAGATATAGCCATCTGAGCTCAGGAGTAATTCAAAAAACTATTGTCACATAACACAGTCTATCACTGCATCAGGAAATGTTACTTGAACCTGTATTACACAAGGAAGAAACCAAAGATGGGGGCCTGAGCTAATCTCAGCCATATTGAAAGTCCACAATTCAGTTTGTTTTTGGCATCAAGGAAAAGGACAATCTGGACTGTTATCAGAGAAAGATGCAACTGTGAACTGAAGAAGCATCTGTGATGGTATGGGGGTGCATCAGTGCATGGGTGAGTTGCATGTATGTGAAGGTACCATTGACTCTGAGGAGTACATTAGGATTTTGGAGACACATTTGTTGTCATCAAGATTATGTCTCCTCCTGGGACATCAATGGTGCTTTGCTGGTCGGCTGTCAGTCCAGACGTGTCTCCTATTGAAAATGTATGTCACATCATGAAGAGAAGCAGCTGAAGCCTTATATTAAGCAAGAATGGACAAAGTTTCCAAAAGCAAAACTTCTACAATTAGTCTCCTTAATTAAAATGCATTATTAAAAAGAAAGGTGATGTAATGCAATGGTAAACATGACTCTGTCCCAACTTTTGTTGAGTGTTTTACAGCCAACAAGTTCATTTGTGCATATTTAAAAAATACAGTTGGGTTAGTCAGTTAAACTATTGAAAATCTTTTCTTTGTACTTTTATTAATTTAAAGAAACATTAAATATCATAGTTTTTTGTTTTTATGACATTTTGGAAAGCATTCCAGCTTTTCTAGAAATTGAGTTTGTAGTTCATTAATGTTAAAAATGAATAATTTAAAAATTACTAATTATAACCAAGGTCATATAATGATAAAAATATAATTGTTATATTTTTCAGCTATAGTAAGCAGTATTTCTGACAGCTACGGTGATTTTTCTTTTTACCAATCACTTATACGTAACATTAAGACAGTGGGCAGTGGTGGTGTAATGGTTAGGGAGTTGTCCCTGTGACCTAAAGGTCACTGGTTCAAATTCCAGACCAGTAGGAGCACTACTGTTATCTTTGAGCAAGGAACTGTCCTGAAGCATTGCTGCCCTGGCGCTGCCCACGTTAGCTGTCCCCAGCTCCTACACAGATGGGTGAAATGCAGAGGTCACATTTCATTGTGGTGCACTGTGTGTTGTGCTGTTGTTTGTTCACGATGACAAATCACTCACTTTCGCTTTAGACATCCACTCTTTCCACAATTTTGTGTAGCCAAGTGAAGTGTTAAGAGTCTTGCCCAAGATGCCTAAAGTTCAGACATGCCTTCAGTTGAAAATGATTGGCGTATCATTAAGATAATCAGGTCACTGCCACAGACTGCTGAGGACCTAAAGTATTGTATTAATCAAGAATGGGCAAAAATTCTCTTGCAAAACTGCAACAATTAGTTTCCTCAGTTCACAAATAGAATAGAATTGAACAAAATAGAATCTTTATTGTAATTAAGTACAGTAAAAGTACTGTATAAGTACATCAAAATTGTATTTGGTCCTCTTCTGTGCAAAATAAAACTAATTATATACACAGTGCTTTTTACAAAATACATTTAAGCTGATTAAAGAATACATCAGAGGTCATTTTCTGGTACTTTTAGTAGTTAAATAAAGATTAGTATAATAGTATGAATTAAATGTAATTTGTACAGATAAACAGCCTGCAGGTAATTTGCATTCAATTACATATAAGCAATAAATGTGTTTTCTGGGTTACTGGACATATTAAGCCGAATGTTACATTAAACAAGATTTTCAAACAAGAACCACTAATCACAGTCTAATTTATTTCATGATTTCATGACTAGGTTTAATCTGTCTGTAAAGCTAGTCCTAAGAATCCTTTTTGTGTTTATTATGCCCTTTATCATATGTTTTAGATAATATTATAGCATTTTGTGCATCCAGTATCATGGCTGCATCTGACTTAAATCCCCAGCATGTGACTAGGTTATCACATGCAGCCAGGCCCCATGACTCAATTGACTTTTTGAATGCTCTTTGTGTCCAGTTCAACTGTAGCACTCCACTGAAGACCCTGCTGTTCTGCTGGGGCCCTTATGGAATCCTAGCCTTCTACGCTACTGTGCAGAATGCCAACCTTTTGTCTCCGAAACTGAAAATGGTAACATCATTAGCAAGCCTAAGCTAGTGTAGTAGATCAATGTGTGATTTATAATTAACAGAAATGTATATATAGCGGGCGGCACGGTGGTGCAGTGGTTAGCACTGTCGCCTCACAGTGAGAAGGTCCTGGGTTCGATTCCCGAGTTGCAAGCTCACCCCGTGTTCGCGTGGGTTTCCTCCGGGTGCTCCGGTTTCCTCCCACTGTCCAAAGGCTTGCAGTAGGTTGATTGGATTGGAAAATTACCCATAGGTGTGAATGTGTGTATGAATGGTTGTCTGTCTGTGTGTTGCCCTGCGATGGGTTGGCCTGCTGTCCTGGGTGTACCCCGCCTTAGGCCCGCAGTCAGCAGGGATTGGCTCCAGCTTCCCCGTGACCCGAAAACGGAAGAAGCGGTTGGAAAATGGATGGATGGATGTATATATAGCACCCAAACTTCTGCATTTCGGATGCCAACTTTAAGACTACAAAGTATTGATAGATTCTGTGGAATTGAATACCAGATTTCAATACTTAAGAAGCTAGTCTTATCAACAACAGTGTGCCAATGATATTACTTACTCCAAAATCTAGGATGAAAATTAACTGATAAGCATGTTACTAACATTATCGCAGTCGAGCAGTCTATTGAACAAATACAAGTGCAAATACAAAAACAACAGAATCTCTTAACATCCCCATTAACAGTAACCTAGAAGTCTGTGACTGGGACTTTTTGCTTATGAAAATAAGTAAATAAAAAAACAATATGAGTAATTTAGTTTTTATATTTTTTTACTACTGATCTAGAGATTTAAGGTGTTAAATCACATTTTTCAGTGTTAACACAAGTTAACACAAAAACATTTTAGTAATTTTGAACCATTTTTATAAACCTGTTAGTCTTAACCTGGCATCTTCAATTAATAAAAATAATTAAGAACAGAAACAATAGAGATACATGTTTTTGTTCCACCCACAACAATATGTAATACAATTCACTCACATCAGTCTTTAATTATTTTACAGAATGCATAATTATTCTATATCTTTCTGTTTTGTTTGTTTGTCTGTTGTTTGTCTGCTGCATTTCTAGATTGCTCCTATTGTAGCCAAGACCTCTCCCACATTCAATGTCTTTGTTTATGCTCTTGGAAATGAAAACTACAGAGGAGGAATCTGGCAGCTGCTCACTGGACAAAAGATTGAAACGCCTTCCATTGAGAACAAGTCCAAATAAACCATAAGCATTCAATTATCATGTCTAGTCATGTGCTGGTACTTTCTGGTAGGTATGGCACACACTCAGGCTCATGCCATCTTTGCAAAATATAATTTGATCATTTCATTTGTGTGTTTCTAATATACTATATAGAATATTGCTTCTGTTTCTGGTATAATTTGGTAAGTCATTTAATGCAGGTCATTTCATCTGGTATGAGAGAGTAAAAGCTCATTCAGAAATACATTTTCACCATAGCACATGCAGCCCTACTTTGAAAGATTATGTCATTTGAGCCATTGTAATGGGGCTTACTACAGAAGTTCAGTCACATAATACGGGTTATGCCACTTCCATGTTGTGATTAAATAATACCAAATGAGTACTACACATGATATAAGAGTAGAAAGCTGTTCTGATATTTCATAACTACTTACATCTTAATATTTCAAAGCAGTTGTGAAATAACAGAACTGCTGTTTCAGTGTTGGCTGTGTAAAATAGTTTATTAATGTCACAGTGTGAAATGAAATGATTATTATTATTTTTACTTAATAAAGCCCTATACATTTACATCTACCATTAGTCCAGTATTTTGGCCAATGTAATATTATACCATATGGGCTAGAAATCTGAAAAAGTATTTTATTTTCTGCTAGAGACCATACAGTTATGGTCCAGAATGTAAATCTCACTTGCCATGAGATGATGTCTATGTTAAGCCTGAGACAGTATTAGATAAGCAACATTTCATAATCCCAGAAACAACAGTGCTTTTCATGATAACACATTTCCCCAGTGCTCAAGATTAGCAGACACGGGGAGATTACGCACAAGACATACTGCAATTAGATATGCTTTCTGCACTGCACATCTCCCTTCCTCCTGCACATGCCACCACAGTCCATCTCTTTAACCAGTCACATATCGTCACTGTCGAAATAAAACCTTGTATGCTCATTTTTGTCATTCTTTTTTCTGTTGCATAATTTAAAAATGGCAGCTAGCCTTACACTGAGTCATATTTTCATGTTAAATGGACCAATAGGAATGATCTAAAAAAAGTCTCAGAATAAAATGCTCTAACATTAGCTTAGGAATAGCATTAAGGGTTAGTAATTTTTATTTATGTTGTTACTTTACAATAATTTCTGCATACAGTGAGGATATGCAAAAATGACATGGGAAATGAGTGGACTACTGTGCAAAGGCATCTGAAAAAGTGATAAGTAATTCACTTGGGAAGTAAGCATTCATCTTCAGAAACAAACAAAATTAACACTAATATTATAATACATATATACATAAGGGATATTGTGTAATTTGGGCAAACAGGACCTAGCATCCTAAAAGGATTTATTTTTCAATAATGATCAGTAAATTATACATTATCCTGCTTATTATAGGGTTATTTTCCAAAGTAATAAACATCTGACAATGTTTTTAATAATTTTATTTTCATTTTTGAGGCAAAATGAGGAAAATTGCCCTTCTAGTAAACAGAACTTTTTTTGTTATTGCACAGTAATGCAAGCCTGGAGCAACACAAAGCACACCGCACACTGGTTCCATTACAAGCCAGCTAGGGGCTTTAGCAGGGGAGCTAAAACTATCTATCCTGCTCAGATGATTATTGGTTAGATCCTATTAGTGTTCCCACATGCCTAGCAACAAAATCTCCCAATGTTAGTCATGTAAAGAACATTTATTGTAAAGTGTTGCGCAGGTGAGCAAGGCTCTTTGGGGGCTTTGTCACATGCACCGCTAGTTTGTTTCATTCTCTCCATGCTAGTTTCTCTTTTTCTGTATTTTTTCTGAAAAGTCCAGTACTCTCCATAAATACATAATGATGGTGTCATGTTATTGGTTGTTATTACACTAGTTTTGACCAAATTGCTCATCTTGACTTAAGACAAGTGAATTAACCACAAAATGTTCGGCTGTTTTTATATATGTATATATATATATATATATATATATATATATATGTATGTATATGTATTTATTTATTTATATTTACATTGTTATGTAAACATAAACATAATTTCTATCAAAAGCTTTACCCAAATTACAAAAACTGGAAAGTCAATTGATGAGCAAAAAATGTATGTGTGTGTGTGTGTGTGTGTGTGTGTGTGTGTGTGTGTGCATGCGCAAGTGGGTGGGGGAGAGAAAGAGAAATTTAGTTGTTCTTCAACATGCCATGAGATCACAGGAATACTGCTAAACAATGCATTCTCAGAATAACACATGATCTTTGCCACTCTGAACAATAACCAAATGTCTGTGTGGAAGTTACTTAACATCTTGCAAAAGATCATTTTAACTGAATCATCTTGTTCTTCAAGATGGGGTGACCAAGCCGATTAACTGAAGGCCTTTCTCTTCAGAGTTGACTAATGTTACATAACCTTTCACACTAAGCTTATTTCTAGTCATCAGAGCACAATGCTTTTCCAGCTGCTTTAGAAGTGCTATGAGGGTTAATAGATATAATAAATGTAATTGTCATTATTACAATGTGATGTTATGCTGTGCAGTCAAAAATGGATTTAAAAATGAAAGGCTCTTGGCTGCATTTGTTTGTTGTTGTTGTGGTTTGTTTCTGTGTGTGTGTGTGTGTGTGTGTGTGTTTGTGTATGGGTGTTTATGTGCAAGTGTGGTTCTTGTGACCAGAAATTAAATACATTTTTAGAATGCTCTCTAAAGTCTATATAAATTTAAAACAGGTTAAGCTGCTCTGGTCTTTGCCCTAAAAACAGAAAGAGCATGAGCATAAGTGGATGAAGGAACTGGACATTTCTTGTGCCCAGCACACCATGTAAGCTTCCAGATAAAATAAGCCTCTGTGATCATCTCTTCCTGTTAGTGGCTAAAGGCCAAGGTACATTTGCTTACAGCATTTAGTGTTAGAAAAACATTTAAAAGTCTAACAGCATTTACTCCTACAAATTCTTCCCTAAAATTAATTTTTATATAAACATATAAATTATTTCTAGACTGAAGCTGAACTTCTGATTTTAGCAGTAAAATAGCCTAAAATATATTTTATATTTTTATATCTAAAATATATTTTATATGTTATATATTATATAATTTATTACAACAGTTATAATTATAAACAGCTCAAGTTATAATAGAGGGATAATTATCTGTACTGATGCTGTCAAAAAAAACTCCATGAGAAGAAAAAACATTTATACTTTTCTGTAAGTTAATGTAAAGGAAAGTCATTTTGTATCATTTTTTGTGTCATTCACTTTGAAATTTGCACACAGTGTTGATATCACATAAAGGTTTTGAATTATGTAAACTTAGATACAAGGTTTTGTTCTGTGAGTAACAACTTATTAATTATTACTATTAGATCTGGCTGCAGTAAACAATGTCATAGACGGAAGTAAACTGATTAACTGACTCAAGAAACAGAAATAAATAAATGAATAAAGGAATGAAATTTCTAGGGAATCCATCAACAAATGAATTTTTTTCTTATTAAACCTATACATTTTGCTTTTTAAATAACCCTTTTTGCAATGCAAAGGAACATATCTACATTAAGATATATATATTGATGTTTGTGTTTTTTTACTTGTAGACATTACACACCACCAGCACAGGAGACATTAACACAGACTCTGGGCTTTGAAGATGAATCAGGACTGATGATGTGCATTCCAGTGGTCAGCAGGGAAATGCTGCATGCCGTGGAAAATGTATTTTTAAATTGACAACTATATAAGATCATTTGAAAGATAATTTCAGGGAACAATATTCATTTTCAGTGTTAGCTAATGCTAGTCAGTGTTTTCAGCTTCTTTTGGTATCAAGGCCATGCTTCTGACCATGAGTATTTTATTTTATTTTTTTCTGAGATGAGTTGAAGGCAGAGGAAAACATGCTTTTAAAATATGACAAATCTTCATCATCCCAGATGTCCACTTAAAATATGGTGATTTGTGTTTTTGAAGGAACATCATCAAGAGATTTTGTGGGGGCAGTCAAGTCTCAAAACTACCAGATTATACCATACTTAGATTCAAAATCTCTGGCATGAGATGACAAATTTGTCCTTTTCCTTATTTTCTTCCCCTCGTTTTTTTCATCAGCACCGCAACACATACAGCAACACTTTGAAGTGGTACATTGGAGAAATTCAGGTGTTTTCTGTCCTGTCTGGATTACAGAGTATAAACCAATTTTGTACAGGCTATAAAAAACATTTTATACAGGCTTTTTAAGAAGATCATGTTGCAATATGGTATCTCAGTGCCAAATAAGGTAAAGCTTAAAGGTGACAACTAAAAGTGTTGTGGTCTTACAAACTCCCCTCACATGCCACAGAAAAATAAATAAATTACATTGCTTCATCTGACTTTTCATATTTCAGTGTAAATACCAAGCATTGTTATATAGTGTTATTGCATGCTTTTACATTTGTCATTGCCTGGTTCAAAATGAAACATGTTCTTTTGGTATGTACAATAAACAGACAGAGGGGAAAATATCAAGATCATGGAAGGCGAACAAGTTAGTATTTATGACTCTCCCTAATTCTGGATATTTGTCTTTAGATACAACATACATTATAGCACATAGTGAATGGCCAGTGAATACTGAGGCTATAGTGCTTGACTGAAGGCAGAGGAATAATCAAACAGTGCACTAAAGCCTCATGATCAGCTGCCCTAGCTCAGGGTGAGGAAGCAGCTGCACATTCTGTTATGTGATTAAAGTTCTTTCCATTTTATATTTACAGTACACATTATGTAACCTCTATAAAATATGCATCAACAATGTGGAAAAAAAAGTTAGTTTGCATGAATTTTATGTCTACAACTATATCCATAACTATGTAACTGGGTTTTTTTTTTAAAGGCTTAACTACTCATACCCAGAGAAGAGTGGATATGCATAATTTGTATGAAATATTCGTTTAGTGTAAAGTCTTAACCTGGTCAAAATGTTCAGCTAATGGTTTAATAATTTATAGAATAAAGACTTAATGCTTTTCAAAATAAGCATTTTATTTTATTTTTTTAAAATGTTTTTTAAGGATTATGGTCAGTGTGTAATCTGGATTAATGATGTACTGTATACGTCATTGGCCTTTATAGAACTCCTTATTTTGGCTCACTTAAATTATGCATACTAAGCCATGACCAGAAACTGTGTTTCATTTTCACTCATCATGCAGTGGATCCCAACAACTACTGCCTGTTGCTTTAAACCCATTTAATATTATTTTAAGAAAATAAACCTGGTCTCCGGCATCCAACCGATAATGAGTTACAGTCTCATTTTAGTAATTATTGCAAATGTAAGTTTATCAATAAAAGTCATTAATAATTATAGAAATAAATAAGTATGCAATAGATCGCAAAATTTAAAGAATAAAATCTCAAAAATAATCTATCCACAGCTTTTGGTTAAATGAACACATTAATTATTAAAAGAGACTAAATATGAATGTAATGTACTATATAATTTTGAAATCATGAATATAACTATGAAGATGGACAGCGTAATCATTACACAGGGTTTAAATGCAACTATATTTTTGTAATCAATCTTTGCATGTTTCAGTTTGAAAATGCTGAATTTCATGTCTAGCTATCATGTCCTGTAATTAGCAGCTTGTACATAATGGTGGTAAAAAGCTTCATAGAGCATTTATTAGCTTTATAGCTTTAATATATAATGTAATACAAAGACATATTTCAACCCTTTAACCCCTCTGGCTTAACGTTTTTGAGCCTTTTATTCAGTAATAGCTATGAATCACTTGGTAACAAATATGAAACTTATACTTTATCAGCTTTAAAATTTGAGACACAAATTAGAACCCTTAAATGAATCTTGGTAGGAAGAATTTGCATCCAGAAGTACTTCTACTTACATTAAACTAGGGGCACAAAATAAGACTAAGCACAGCATATTCACAGAGTAAGAGAGGATTTTGAATTGACTTATCCAAACTCACATGGGCATTGGGAATAAATACATCTTTAAAGGAAAAAAACAGCAAAAATGCTGAGCCCAGAGAGAGCCAAGCTAGTAAGAAGAGGGGGCTGAACTGTGACGTACTTCCCTGCCCTCTCACCTCCCAGCCTATAGGCCAGATTGAGAATTAAAACCATTATATCCAGTGAATCAAAAGACTGCCAAGGCAAACTGCTGCATAAGGGATTAGCATCAGAGGGAGAGAGAGCAGTGACAGCCTTGTCTGTACAGCAGCAGTCATTTTAACATATCCTTTTATAGCATGTGATGCAATATTTCATGTAAAAACAGTATTATTTGACAATACAATTTCATAATACAATGTTATAATGTAAAAATCTGAGTTTGAACACATTCCCTGAGTCAACATTGCACAACAGGACTCAGAAAATGACATTATAAAACTTAGAACACTTTTTAAAACTTTGGTGCAACAACATCCCTACCTATAGATTAGCAGTGAGCAGTGTTTTCTTATTTCTAAGAATTAGTACTTATTACAATTATGCAAGAAACAGGAATGAAGGGAAAATGACTGAATGCTTACCATGATGTCAATGCTGCAGTTGCACTTACTTGCACTTATAGGGACATCTGCTGGTAGAAATCAACACATCCACTATCAAAAATTGTTTAACCAAATTCCACTTGAATGTAGGCTCTTAAAATACTAATTTTACAATTTTCCCTTACTCTAACTTATTTAATTGGTAACATATGCAATACAAGTATTCATGTAATAAAAAGGGACTGGGAAACACTGCTACATAGACAATTTGTACTTTTAGAAACTAATGCTACGAATGTGTAGATAGGTCAGGGGTCAAATTTCATTACAGTGAATGTTATGTGATGAGGTCTGTTCACACTGAAAGTCACTTTTTTAAAGAGCTCATTTGCAAAACAAAGTCCATTTTTATAAATTTTTATAAATCCTGTTTTTGTGTGTGCTCTCAAGTTTGTATTGGTCAGACTTTAATTGTCTTGTCTTGTCTAAAAAAATCCGCTTCATTGAAAATGTTATTTATTTATGTGTTTATTTAAAGAAAATTCATTTCAGGTTTCAGAGTTAAATACTTGCTACAGCTATACAGGATGCCAAGTTTTAGTTCCTTTTCCCCTGCCTTTCGTCTCTTTACAGTTATTGTTGTTGAATGTTACATGTAATGTTGAAGTTATTATAAAGTTATTATAATATTAATTAACTATAATTTATAATTATCTTTAACATTAATATAATAGGATTAATATGTAATATTACCAAGCATCCATCCATTTTCTAAACCGCTTCTTCTGTTTCGCGGGGAAGCTGGAGCCAATCCCAGCTGACTGCATGCCTAAGGCAGAGTTCACCCAGAACAGAAGGCCAACCCATCGCAGGGTAACATATAGACAGACAACCATTCATACACACATTCACACCTACAGGCAATTTTAGAGTATCCAATCAACTTACTGCAGCCTTTGGACAGTGGAAACCCACGCGAACACGGTGAGAGGCACCCGTTGCCGACACAGGGATCGAACCCTGGACCTTCTTGCTGTGAGGCAACTGTGCTAACCACTGCTCCACCGTGCCACCCTTGTTATAATTACCATTAAAGTTAAATTCAAATTTTTTTAAAATATTTTTTTAAATATTTTGTAGCACATAGAATTTGTCACAAAAAAAAACAAACTGTGAGAAAAAAATTTAAATGATGCCTTGTTTTTACTTAAATAGGCTAGTTATCAGTGTGAGGTCAGTTAAATTGGTCATGTGTTATTGCAGAGAGACAGACAGACAGAGAGACAGACACAGAGGCAGGCAGAGAGAGAAAGAGAGGTTGAGAGGGATTAGGTAATCACATATTTGAAAGTTTCTATTTGGTCTAATTTGATATTTTTACCCTCCTCCTTTATTTCTATACAGTATACTCACTGCCAGTTCAAACTGACCTGAACAGCAAGTGTTTAATATAAACCTGCCGGGGGTGGAGACTTTAAAGTAGTCATTTCCCATCTGCATAGTTATTACACTAAGAAAGTCCAGCAGAAATTGTTTAATGAAATGAAAAACTATTGCAAATATTTTTCTGAATTTTTAAACTGCAACTTAACTGGAGGGCTAATTGCAGTCTCTTTATCTACTTTTTGGATTTGTTTTAAAATCAGATGATGTTTTAGATCACATTAATGCAGAAATATTGACAATTCAAAAGGGTTTACAAATATTCACGTGCCACTGTTCATCAGATATACATATATAATATGCATTCATACAAAACTACAATTGAAAAAGAGAGTTGTGAGTATGAGATGGTTCTATACCAGTTTTATATTCCCTTTTTTTAATATAACTTTTACATTATGCTGATGTTCTTTAAACCTTACATTAATTCTTTACGTCCACACATCTTCCACATTTTACCCACTTTTACAATATTGAAACAATGACTGAAAGATTTTTTAAGAAACCAAAACTGTTTCTTATTACACAATAAACCCTTTAGGCACCTTTATTTTTAAGAGTGTATATATTCATTGTCTTTGCTATAAAATCCCTTAAATAGTGTGCACCCTTGGTGGATAACCTGCTGTATATGATTCTTTAGTTGCTCTGATACTGGTCCTGATGGACCCACAGACAATTTAAGAATCTTTTCAAAATTGTCCTATATAGCACCAAAACGGGTTGTTCTTCTGTTAAAATTCATAGAACACTTTGGTACTACAGAGGATCCTTTGGTAAGATTTTCACAGTGACTCGAAGGATTTCCAAACTTTGTGTACACATCTTCATGAATATTGGTCAAACCAGATTTTGCCGCACTTTCCACAAAACGCTAGATGCCACCATTGCTCTTCTGGAGTGGAGAGAGCGCATGAGTCGTTTAAACTACCGTTGCAGGAGAGGGCGCCAAACACCAATGTCCGTCTCATCGTGCGGAATATACAAAAGTCACATATTTGAGCTAATTACCTCTGGATTTTATTTACTATTTAAAAGTAAAAGTTTTTTTGTTTTTAAATGGCAGCTTCTGTGACAACGTCTCTGGAGTCTTAAAAACGAGTCTATAGTCGCTTAGTCAGTGAATCATTTTGCGAAAACTATGACAGAAGAAGGAGCTGTCCGCCTCTCTGTGGTGCTGAAGTTCGACTACACCTGAATCACTCTGAACATAATGATATTTACCGTATATCTGTTAACATAAAACAATATACCAATATCACAATATTCCCCAGATACAACACTTTAATATCACCATTTTATAACGAGTATGTTCATCTCTCATGTGTAATTTAATCCAGTTTAAAATGTCATTTAAATATTTTCATAAATTAATTTGACTGATCTTACCAATCAGTGTAGGTTGCTGCATACATGTTTTCTGTGCTGCTTTAAATGTTTGCTTTGTAAAAGCAAGTCACCCTAGCAAAAGACTGTTTACCATAAACGATGCCTTTACTGAGCTGTAATAATAGTTAGGAGATACTGACATCTGAAGAAAATGGCTTCGAAGAGGATGTATAACGTGTAAACAGCAGTCATTTTAAAGGATCCTGCAAATATATGATTTATATGGACTCTTTTCTAATAAAATAGAAATAGGTTTTTTACGAGTAATTTACACCAAACATAGATTATTAGAAAAATGCATTAATTATGAATGTGTTGCTTGTCTCGATTCGCTGTTTACTGGAGTGGGAATGATGCTGGCAGCTCTGAGGTATATTCATGTTTAAGAAATTATTTCTAAGAATGAAGGGACGTTTAGTACTGACTCTCCTCTCAGCTCAATGAGTGCGGTTTTAATTGAACGCGTTGCGGTGTTAAATTAGCTTAATGAATGCGGCTGGTTGGGGGAACCACTGGGGGGCAAGCAAGCAGTGCGTCACATCCCTTAGAAAAAAAGAGGAGAGATTTCAATAGAATCAACAAACATGCGCGTGTGTCCCCCTGGCAGTGGCCACAGTCCCGAGTCTGCTGGACTGAGATGATGATAAGCCTTGTAGCGTTACAGGTGACTGAATCTGCTCATGTGAGAGCGCTTACCTTCCCGGCTTTGCGTGGCCACGCGCTCTAAATTACACCTCTCAGAGCATGGAGCACGAGCAGGTGAATTTCTAACCTGAGAGCGAGTTTTTTTTCCGAATTCTCTTCGTCACCTGCATGACGGTGCGCGATACAATGAAACAACTCCGGCCGTCAGCGATAAAACGCGACCGAGTCACGAGAGCGGACAAGCGCGAGCAATGAACCAGTGGACTGCAGCATGCGAAGGTAAAGCAAGAAAAGTTGATCGGCTAAGCGGGGCTCGATTGTTCAGTGAGTGAAGGCGTGGAGAACCGATGCGCACAGACAGTCCACTCTCTGCGGGACCATAGAACAGTGTAGGAAACAGTTTGAGCGTTTGGTCTGAGCGAATAAAAAGTGTGAAGCATGGCTACAGAGGGATCCAGTGGCTTGGCGCAGTCCGCCGCCGTTAAACTCTCAGAGATGGGCGAAAGAACTAAACAGTTAGGCACTGCCATGCAAGATCCCGAGCGACAGAGGAGGATCATCCTAGTGATTGTGTGTGTGGCACTTTTGCTAGATAACATGCTTTACATGGTGATCGTACCGATTGTACCAGATTATTTAGCCCGTCTAGAAAGTCAATCAGAGCAGTCTCACGAAGTAGCGCGCGCCAATTCTTCCGACAACAGCACGCAAAAGCAGGCGCAAGTGGAGAACTTCGACCTGCAGATCGGTGTTCTTTTCGCATCCAAAGCCATTTTGCAGCTCATTGTCAACCCCCTGACGGGAACCTTCATAGACCGGGTTGGATACGACATCCCGCTCCTAATTGGACTTTCCATCATGTTCGCGTCCACCTGCATCTTCGCCTTCGCCGAAAACTACGCTACCATGTTCGCGGCGCGCAGTCTGCAGGGTCTTGGGTCAGCCTTCGCGGACACTTCTGGCATCGCTATGATAGCAGACAAGTTCACGGAGGAGGGAGAGAGAAGTCGAGCCCTGGGCATCGCCTTGGCTTTCATCTCGTTCGGAAGCCTGGCGGCGCCCCCCTTTGGCGGGGTGCTATACGAGTTCGCGGGCAAACGGGTCCCGTTCATCGCGCTCGCCTGCGTGTGCTTAGCTGACGGTATACTGTGCTTGACGGTGCTCAAGCCGTTTTCCAACAGGACTAGAGAGAACATGCCAGTCGGCACACCCATTTACAAACTCATGATTGATCCGTACATAGCCGTGGTGGCAGGCGCTCTGACAACGTGTAACATACCCCTTGCGTTTCTGGAGCCCACCATTGCGAACTGGATGGAGGAGACCATGGAGTCGTCCCAGTGGGAGATCGGCCTAACCTGGCTGCCAGCTTTTTTCCCTCACATTCTAGGGGTCTACATCACTGTGAAACTGGCAGCCCAGTACCCACATTTGCAGTGGTTCTATGGGGCTCTGGGTATGGTCATAATCGGGGCCAGTTCTTGCACGGTGCCAGCATGCAAAAACTTCGAGCAACTCATCATGCCCTTGTGTGGCATCTGCTTCGGCATTGCGCTGGTGGACACAGCTCTGTTACCCACCCTCGCGTTCCTGGTCGATGTGCGTCATGTTTCTGTATATGGCAGCGTGTACGCCATTGCGGACATTTCTTACTGCGTCGCCTATGCGCTGGGTCCTGTCGTAGCCGGGAAAATAGTGCATGACCTCGGGTTTGCGCAGCTCAACCTGGGAATGGGCCTCGCCAACGTGCTTTACGCACCGGCCTTACTCATTCTGCGCAACGTGTGTTTGATGAAGCCGTCCCATTCCGAAAGAAACATGCTGCTGGAAGAGGGGGCCACGGGTCTCTACGACACTATCAGGATGGAGGAGCGCCAAGCCAGAAAGCACGGCTACAGCACCGCGGGAAACTGCCTGCCCGTGGACGAGAACGGCACCTTTGCTGGAAACTCGAGGTCATACTCTGAAGAGGAGACATCCGAACCTGAATACATCTAAGCCCCCTCACACCCCCACCACCCCACACTGTTTAATGTTGGGCCGATTTCCCTGACACATATTAAGGCTAAATGTGTTGTTTCAATGGAGTATCCCCATTGACAGTGAAATGTTGTCTATGAGTGTGGACTTAAACTGTGTCTGGAAAACCAGCCTTTAATGTTGTAGCCGTAGAATTACAGCCCTTTCAGACTGGTGGAAAATGTACAACCTACAAAACCTAGAAGGTATATGATGTATAACTATAAGTCATGACAGTCATATTACGATGAGACCACTCGACATTTTTTATTAATTACTGTTAATATTCGTGTTATTTTCTGAAGCAAACAATCAGTTATCACCATGTGTGATCATTTTCTCAAATAAATCTTTTTTTTTAGTAGCTTAAGCAGTGTAATGAGTCATCCTCAATGAGAAACATCTGTATTGTATCAGTGTAATAAAAATGCATTCAGGGATATAAATACGGTGTCAATGCACATGTGAAAATGTGCATTGAGAGTTTCAAGTAGGCTTAAGCACTTGCTGTTCTGCCAGATTTCGTGCTGCTATAACTAATATGCAATGTCACTTGACACTTTCATGGATTAAATGATGGATCTAGTGTGTGTATCCTATCCTGCGTCTCCACTGTTTGTGTCATGTTGCCTGTTATATTGTTAGAGTTTATTTCTGGAATGCGTCAGTGTATATTATGAAACATAAATTGTACATAATGTGTATATCAGGTGTACATAATTAAAAAGAATATGCTGGGGACAACCTTTCCTTGCACTCGTATGTGTGCGGCCGTTTTCTTTGTTTAGCCTTATTCGCTGTTGGATCTAAATACCATTCATTCATTCATCCATTCATATATATATATATATATATATATACCCTTTAAAACAGAAAAGAAAAAGTTCTCTTACATTCTTACATACAAACACATTTAAAAATGCACAATATATCAAAAATTATTTAAAGATTATATTAGGAAGAATACGAAGTGGAAGGATAAAACATTCACAAATTCTGGGCAATTCTGAAACCAGCCTAGGTCATTTCGTCGCCTCTAGAAGAAGAGCACCTAAATGAGCTGTGCTTGAGTTGTTAGTCCTATAGCATAGCCCACTGACAGCACGGACACTCTAAAAACTGGTTGAAGAAAGATTAAGTAAGAGAAAATGTTCATAAATCTTTAGTTAATGAAATCAGTCGGAAAGCGTTCACTCTCGAGGTAATGACCTGTACTGATGACCCGAGGTGCACTGATGGAGAACAGGAAAAGCACGTGTCATAAACCAACACATGCACTGCTATAGTCTCATCAGGGAGCTCTGGGGAGTATTCCTGTATGAGACATGTCAAAAGGTTTAAACTTGGCTCAAAGACGAAACCTCCAGTCGTTATGAGGTGGGGCTGGAGAGGCAAAGATGCCACATAACGCAGCCTGGTCCACGAATGGAGGTCGATGGGAGGAGCTTAGCCTCCCCACCAGCTTTTACAGCGCTAAGAAGGGAACTCATGGTTTGTAATGGAGAGCTTGCGAGGAGTCTTCAGGAGGAAGGGCTGGGGTTTCACTAACACCACTTTTCTTCGTATGAGAGAGCAGTAGAGAGGAAATGAATGCGGATAAACTTTTTTAGGGTTCTCCAAGATACGACAATATAATTCTGGTGAGTACACGAACTAAAAACTTTTTATTTTAAATGGCTTCTTTTGTGTTTTTATGCTTTTTCCGCTCTTGTGCGATGCAGTAACGAGCTAGTTTGCAAACGAGCGTTCTTAGTTTATTTATACAGCTTTTTTTTTTTATCGGGATATACTATTAATATTAGACACCGATTTAATATATTTAAATTCAGTTTAAGGTGGATTAATGATACAGTAAGCTATTTTGAGTTTATTTTAGTCGTTGTGTATTATATAGTTTAATGTAAAGCTAGATGAACCGCTGGTGAAAGGGCAATAACTTTGTTAAGAAATCTCTAAACAGGAAGGGTCACTTTCTCAACGCTTATTTCCTACAGAGGCTGCAAGGGAGAGTGGGCAATCTGCGCAATTTTCTTTCACCCGACTGAACCCAGCAACTTTAAGGATGCCTGTTTTGGAAAGAAACCCATCAAGAGACCAAGAAGATTCCAGTGTAAAGAGTCTATTTTTCACTCCTCTTATTCAGCTGGGGCTTTTGTGGTTAAAACAACAATAAATCAGTCATTGTGAGCTTTCAATATGCATCCTCATTTATTCAAATAAGGTCTAACTGAACTGCACACAGCATTGTTTAAACTCTAGATAACTATAAATGACACAGTGTCAGATTTGATGGAAATGTGTTCTTAATTGGTGAAAGGTCTACTTTCACTTATCAGGCTTTAGTCTAACAGCGTGTTGCCAACCTATGACAAAAATGTCCCAAATTAATTCTTAATATGACCCAAAGCAGTTCAGGCATAAAAGATTTACCACATGCCTTGAAAATCCTGTAAAAGGCAAATTACAATTAGAGACACTCATTTGGTTTATGAGCAAATGGCATGGGAGCATAGATGAGAAAAGCTATTGAATTATATGTTTTCCCTGATGTTTTGAAACAAAAATGAATGATTCAGTGCTCTCAATAAGACTCTGGTCTCCTCTGTTCAGGGCCTACCAAAGCTGCCAGTGCCAGATTTACAGCAGACATTGGAAATGTATTTAAAGTGTATAAAACATTTGGTGCCTGAAGAGCAGTTCAGAAGGACTAAGGCCATCACAGAGAAGTTTGGGGCACCTGGAGGGGTGGGAGAGATACTTCAGAAAAAGCTCCTGGAACAGACTGAAGTTAAAGCCAACTGGGTAAGGCCCAATGCTATTTATTTCTGTTATCAAGAGTTATAATGTGCTACTGACTATAATCTTCAATGAGGTGAGCCATTCTTTGTCATTGTAAAGCTGATCGAACGTGTTTAATGTGTTTAATTTTTTACTTATTTTTGACTGCATTAGATTAGATAGATTTCTTATCAATGTTACAGAAGCTTAGCACACTTTATGAGCTCTTAAAAACCCCATATATATAATGTATCTATCATAATAAGAGTGTAAATGATAAACCACCCCTTTACCTTAATCTTTTTTCTTTCGTTTTCTATTATTTATACATAAATCTCGACTGTAAAAATAAAAGTCTGATTTGCTTAAAGTTGCAAGGACACTTATTTCACTGGTTAAGGACTCCAGAGTGCACCAATGCTAATCACCAGTCTGTAAAATAAATTGTCTTGTGATTTTAGGTTTTACGCTTTGACTTTTATTTTATGTTTTTACTGTGTATGAGACAGTTAAAAATGTCTTTTGGTCCAACATGATACTGTGTAAAACCTAAAATTAAGCCCCTGTTGGCAACTCAGCCAACATACAACATCGGTTCTAACACATAAACATTAAGTATTCTCATTTTCTCAGGTATACGACTACTGGCTTGAAGATATGTATTTGAATAACAGATTAGCACTACCTGTCAACTCTAGCCCTGCTATGGTCTTCCCAAAGCAGAACTTCAGGGCTCAGAGTGACACACTCAGGTATTGGACCCTGGGGCTAGAGCTGGGAGCACCACCATCTTAATTTCAATGCTTAAAACATTCAATCCCAATGATATTTCAAACTTCCACTAATAAACAAATGGAATTGAGATGGAAATGACCCCACCTTTAGTATTTTGCACTTCTTCATCTACTACACTGAATTCATCCATATAAATTACTAATGGAAACATGGCATGTCTGAATGGCATCGGAATCTGTGTACTGCATGTTCTCCTTCCATCGACTGTGCAGCTCCATATGTGTGGGTTATGGAGGGGCTCATTATAATGGTCATTATTTGCAAGACATCTTAGTGTGCTGACAAGTAAATGTGTAAGCGATATGCACATCTCTTAAATTGCCTAGAGCTGGCTTACAGTCTTCACACTCTAAGTGCTGCCATTAGCAAAAGTGATCAGTAGTTAAAAAAAAAAAAACAACTAAGCTGTTTTAAAACCTTGGATGTGCTTTAACACTCATGGAAATAGTTTTCAATAATGCTATAAAAAAAACTTAGTGAGAGTCAAAAGTATAGGGCAGGTTGTCTGGAAAACTGGATGGTGACTACTGAAAAGTCTTTTAAGGCTAAGACTAGGGCTATTATCTTGTTTTTACTCTCACCTTTTCTAAAGCTGTTCATGAGGTTTTGCAAGGGAAATGTACAAAGGGCTTTCTAAATAAATGTTTCACCTTTAGCTTGGCTACCACACTACTGAAAAAGCAACTGTGCTCATGCTATTTTCTTACATATGGCTTTTTTGGGTGGGGAGGTGATTCAGGCATGTGTGATGGGGAACAGAGGGGTGGGGGACAGCTTCAATATAAAAACATTTCTGATGTCATTGACTCACTCCAAATCCCACAGTTCCAGAACACATGCATTTGTCCTATCAATTCACATAGGTAGTTCATTCTAACATTGTTTTAACATTAGGATTACAAATGTGGTTTCTTTTCTTTCCAACAGATTTGCAGCTCATCTAATTTCTGGTGTATTAGAATATAAGTGTCTACTTGATGGGTAGGTTCAATTTTATTAGTTTTTACTTGTTAGTAGCAAATCTTTGATTTTATCTGATGTGGCAAGTCCATAAACACAGGGCAGTTTATATGCAAATCTACTATTCTTTCTGTTATGCAGACATGTGCTACCAATGGACTATGCCCGAGGGCAGTTGGCTGGGACTCCCCTGTGTATGGAGCAGTACTATAGGCTCTTTACCTCCTACCGTCTACCTGGACCAAAGACAGACACACTGGTGGCCCAGAAGAGCAGTATAATGCCAGAACCAGAACACATCATAGTGGCCTGTAAAAACCAGGTACGGCTTCAGTACATAAGCATAAAAAAGAAAACTGTGATCTGTTTATTGATTCACTTCTTTGTTACAATAAATTACAACTGATTAGGCACGGATGTAAACTGTTTAAAGGAGACTATTGCAGTGTTGATGTACAACTCTCTTGGGCATTTTATTTTCTGTTCTACAATGTAATTAACAAGCAAGGTTGTCTAACAGGTGCTCACTGTTGACTTAATGAGTTTGGCTGTGAATCATCTTTATGCTTGAGTTCTTTTTAATTATGTTAAAGACAATCGCTTTAAATGTCATAATCAAAAGTTACAGTCACTCATTAAGGAGCTGCACTTCCACTTAAAATGACTGTCAGTGTGTTACTCTGCCATGCAGATTGTATAAGTTAGAGCATACATTAATAAAATTATTACACCAAATTTATGCTATTATTTTTCCAGTTTTTTGTTCTTGACGTGGTAATCAACTTCCGACGGCTCAATGAGAGAGACCTGTACACCCAGCTGCAAAAGATCAGGAAGATGGCTGATAGTGAAGAGGAGTGTCTGCCTCCCATTGGAGTGCTCACCTCGGATGGCAGGACAGAGTGGGCAGAGGCTCGCAGTATCCTTGTTAAAGGTCAGACGTCAACTAATTGCAGACTAATTGCACTCTTAAAAAATAAAGGTACCAAAAATAGTTATTTGGAGCAATGCTATAGGATTATTGTTTCCTACAGAACCTTTCAATGGGATGGTTCTTTAAGAACTGAAACCACTTAATTGAAAAGGTTTTTAGGGAACCAAAGGGCAGGGGTAACACTAAAACTTTTGGCCCTCATAAAGAACATAAAGTCAGATGATCAGTCAGATGGTATTTAAGGTCAGAGGGGTAAAATATAAAACCTATTCATAATATTTTACCAAAAATGGAGATACAAATTAACATTTTAATTCATAACTTTTTAATAAATACATTTATAATTTTAACTACTTTAACTTACTACTACTACTACTACTACTACTACTACTAATAATAATAATAATCATAATAATCGTAATATACTCTAAATTGGCCATGTGTGTGAGTTAGTGTGAATGGTTGTGTGCCCTGTGATGGGTTGGCCTCCTGTGCTGGGTGAACCTGCCTTGGGCCCATGGTCAGCTAAGATTGGCTCCAGCTTTCCTGTGACCCAAAATGGAAGAAGCGGTTTAGAAAATATAAATAATAATAATAATAATAATAATAATAATAATAATAATAATAATAATAATATTCTCTGATGGCACCCTGTCAGTTCTGGGCCCCTGCAATCATATTAGCTTCCCTCTCATTATGGGATTTTTCAATTCTATATATATTTTTGGCATACCTATTATGCACATTCATAATTTTCTCTTGAAACAGAAGAATTCAGTTCAACTTTACAATAAAACACAGGGTATTTTAGTAACAATTTAAAACAATACTTCAACATGAAAATCTTTACTTCTTTCAACTGTGTTGTAGTTGACTAACACTGTTATATTGTTATATATATATATCAGCATTACTATTAAAACCACTGTCTAAGCAAATCAGAATGAGAAAACTTTATTGATCCTGGAGGAAATTGCTTAAGTGAAGTGAATAACTATCTCAGATACTTATGTTGATGTGCTGGAAGCTGGAATAATGAGCAAACAAAGGATCTGAGTTACTTTGACAAGGGCCATACTGTGATAGCTAGATGACTGGGTCAGAGCCTCTCCAAGACTACAGGTGTTGTGGGGTATTCCTGGATATGCAGTGGTTAGTACCTACCAAATGTGGTCCAAGGAAGGACAACCAGTGAACCGTCAAAAGAGTCATGGGTGACCAAGACTGATGTGTGTGGGAAGTAAGGGTTAGCCTGTCTGGTCCAATTCTACAAAAAAGTTATTGTAGCACTAAAAGGTGCTGGCTATGATAGAAAGTTGCCAGAAAACACAGTGCATTGCAGCTTGCTGTGAATGGGGCTCCGTAGCCACAGACCAGTCAGGGTGCCTATGCTGACCCTTGTCTGCCACTAAAAGCATCTACACTGGACACATGAGCATCAATTCTGGGCCAGGAAACAATGGAAGAATGTGGCCTGGTCTATGGGTCAGAGGTGTTTTGGCAGAACGATGAAAACAGGCACAATATTAGGCAAATGGTTTTAATGTTACGTCTGATTGTTGTAGATTAACAATACAGTTCTGGAGATTTTCAGTTAAATGGACTGGTTGACCTAAGCCACTCATCAGAAAAGCAATAATGGTACCAACCGAAATCATGCACTAACTAGAAAATTGATTTTTATGTAAACTTTCTAGAATGAAACAGGCTCATCAGACACCAAAGTATGTTAATCATGTGCATCTGCTGCAGATTCTACCAACAGAGATTCTCTGGATATGATTGAACGCTGTCTGTGTCTGGTATGCTTGGATGAACCTTGTGGCATGGAGATGAGTGACACCAACCGGGCTATGCTGATGCTCCACGGAGGAGGAAAGAAGAAGAATGGGGCAAATCGCTGGTATGATAAGCCAATGCAGGTATAGCATCTATGTAATTGTGCCTAATCAAATTAAAATATGCATGTGATAATTTAGTGCATGGATTATGTCTGCTGTTGGTAAAGCACAGTATTTCTCAGTTTGTGGTAGGTGCAGATGGATGCTGTGGTGTTGTTTGTGAACATTCACCTTTTGAGGGAATCGTGCTGGTCCAATGCACGGAGTACTTACTGAAGTACATGTAAGCATAAATTTGCTATTTACCTTCTTTATTATGTTCTTTATTAGGGTTATTGTGATATTGCAAATTAGGCCTCTAATCAGTTACTGTTGTTTTTATCATTGTATGCTATGAGCATCTTGACCAATCACAATTCCAGATGAGTGTTTTTGTGGGTGTTTTTATATATTAAGCCATTCATGTAATCCCAATAACTAGTAAGTAAACATGTGAAAAAAATAATTTAAATAGGTAGGTAAACTGTGTATTTGATACATTGCAAGATGTATCATATTAGCAATATGTATCTATATGATCATGATACAAGAATTTTGTCCACATTATGTAGCTCTATAATATATTTTCTAGCTTTCTATTCAAGATGTAGATATTTCTACCCTAAAACATATTGTTAAATTGCTTATAATTAGTGTGCACAAACTAGATTTTCCTTTTCTCGTGCACTTAACTTTAGCAATCACTCCTAAGTTTGAGGAAATTATATTCTAGCTTTATACCGACCTGAGTCAGGTAACAAAGGGCTTTGGAAGGCATGCTGAATAGAGTACAAATATACTCCCTAAAATATAGAAAATCAGGACAACTGACCATTTTCACCCTTTAGGCCAATTTACTGCACTTGTGGACTTGAATAATAAGTTATTGCAAAATCTAGGGATAAGGACCTGAATTTGTGGTCCAATTTCAGCATTAGTTTACATTAGAATCTAATGTAATTAGCTGCACAAGCTTCTCAACTGACTTCTTTAATTATCTAGATAAAACGACTACATTTGTTTGACCTATGATGTTTAAGGTTAGGATTTTTTGTTTGTGTAAACAAATGTCACAGAAGTAATTAAACGGGACTAAAGCATATTGGTATGTGTGTGGGTGTGTGAAACACTCTTAGGATAGGTAGCCCTTCCAAGTTGGTGAGGGCAGCCAGTGTGAGTGAGCTGCCAGCCCCTAGGCGACTTCGCTGGAAATGCTCCTCAGAAATCCAAGCATGTCTTACTGCCTCGTCAGATAAATTACAGAGGCAAGCCAACAGGACATTTCTGCATACAGTCAAAATACATGTGTGGTGGTATTTCGGCAACATTCTGAATGTGTTACCTAAATGTTTTATTGAATTTAGGCTTGTTGAGAACCTGGACATGAATGTCTACAAGTTTAGCAGCTACGGCAAAGAGTTCATCAAGAAACAGAAAATGAGTCCTGATGCTTATGTGCAAGTAGCTCTGCAGTTTGCATTTTACAGGTAGGTGTGCCGTTTTCCACCTTGTGGTTTATGAATAATACTTAACAAACCTGCAACAATCATGTGAATCACCCTATTTTAATGTATGTGCAGATGTCATGGAAGACCTGTGTCCACCTATGAAAGTGCGTCAATCCGCCGTTTCCAGCGCGGTCGAGTGGATAACATTCGTTCTTGTACAGCTGAGGCCTTGGCATTTGTGAAAGCTATGACTGATAAAAAGTCTAGTATGATGGTATATGATTGAACTTGTTCACATACTGTTTTCCAAACTCAACAGCTTTAAGCATACATCATTTAAAGTACCTCATTGCAATAAGACTGATAGCTTATTTTAATGCTTTGTCTCGTGTTCTTGCATTCTATTTATTTAGGATGCTGAGAAGATGGAGAAGTTATGGGACGCTATTAAGGCACAAACCAATTATACAATCTTGGTAAATAAAAATGAGGCTGCTGTTGCACAAATACCTTTTTCTGCTAAATGCATTCATAGATCGTCTTATGATAATATGTCTCAGTGTGACTGCTTCACAGTAAAATATTGCTTGTGCAAAGACAAAAAAATGACTCTGATTTAACAGGCTATCACAGGGAAGGCAATAGACAATCACTTACTTGGACTGCGAGAGATAACTAAGGAGCTCAACCTGGAGAAGCCAGAGATTTTCACAGATGAGACCTACATCATCAGCAACCAATTCATCCTTAGTACAAGTCAGGTACTGCAACTAAATATGAAAAGGGAAACAATACGAAAAATCATGTTTTATTCACATTAAACAGAGCTGTCTATCTAGTTGGGCTATTTTCTTAATCAACCATTATCTTATTTAGCATTTCAGAAAATAGCACAAAAGGATAACAGGATGTTTGCATGCAAAGCAGTTCCACAAAATGCAATACAATATTGTATACAGTGGACTATGTCCACAACCAGGAACACTCTAACAGTGTGATCTTGCATGCAGGTGCCCACAACTGTAGACATGTTTTGCTGCTATGGTCCTGTGGTCCCCAATGGCTATGGAGCCTGCTACAATCCCCAATCGGACCACATCATTTTCTGTGTGTCCAGTTTCCGTGACAGCCCTGAGACCTCTTCAGATATGTTTGTGAAAGCTCTGCTGGAATGCCTGGGGGAAATGCAGGATCTGTGCCAAATATGCACCACTCAAGCCAACCCGTGTAACTCCACAGAGAGGACAGAGGATGCCTCTAAGGCAGTGAAGAATGGTGGAAAGGCATAACACACCTGAGAAGCAGGCGACCATCTGGGGTTTTTGACATCACCTGAACAAACCTTTTGTAGAAAGTAGTGCAACATGTATTTTGAATATTGTGTCTAAAAGTCCGTTTGTGGGTGTAACAAATATATCTAAAAGCAGTGTCCTAATGTGAGAGAGATGTTGATTGTGCAAAGTATCTGTTAAGATGTTGTGGCACCAAAAAGAAAATACAGGTTTTTATATGTATATTAATAGCTTAAACTGCATATTGCAGGTAAAATGTTAAACAGAGGCCTTTAAAGAACAATGCTGCAAGACTGCACCCACTAACCTAAACCTTATGTATACTTAATTATCCATGCTCCACTGTAACTCTAGAGCTGGCTGAGGGGCAGTTGGGTCTCTGTTTCCTAAAATATGATTTAAAAAGTTAGATTTGGGTCTTATAAAAAGGAACATTAAATTAACATTGCAAAGAGAGCAGACTTTAAGATGGTATGTGGATCACAGTAACATTTAACCTACAGGCTGAATATTGTAATGCATAATGTGTTGAAATAAACAAACGTCTCAGACCATACTAGTATTAAAAGAAGACAAAAGCCTCTAGTAGAACATTCATTGATGTTCTGCATGTATTCACTGTGAATCAAAGAGAAAACTGTGTTGGGTGATTGTTTCAAGAGTTCTGTTTATTTTCTATGCAATACCAAATTGTAATTTTAGACTCCATGTATTGTTTATTACTTCTTTGTAGTTTTATTGTTTCAAACAATATTTTATATCTAATCTTAATCACTGTGAAAAAGTACCTCCAAAACAGTAACTTTAAAGTAATTTTGGAGCATTTCTATAGGTCTACTCACCATGATATACAAAAATGAAATTAGCAGCTTGAAAATTAAAAAAACTTCAGTTGATACTGTGTGAGGCCATATGTTCAAAAACAGTGTTTTGTAATTGTATTTGCAATAATGTAATGTCTGAGTGTGCTGATTGTGCTGTTATTGTAAGTAATTAGCAACATGAATATATGAACAAAACACATATCTTTATGATGTTGAAAGAACCCAGAGAATCTAGTAGAGCATTCTGAGCACTTTATTTAATCTGTAAAAGCAGTATTTGCAATGCCTCATATACCAGTCATGTCACTTAGACTTGAAATGTCTTGTACTTGTGAGCCATACCTTTGTGTTCTAACTGATATGGTGTTGTAACCAGCTGAAATATATTTATTTTTTCTATTCTATTTTATTCTATTAAATTAAAAATGAATTTTAACTTGGAATGCAATGCACCAAAACATGTCACAAATGTTTGTATTTCAACAAAAGTTATAAAATTCAGATGGAAATTAGACAAAAGAGGGCTGTAAAGCAGAATTTTTATTTATTTATTAGCCTATTCAGTTTAGCATTTTATAATCAAATATAATATTTAACCCTAAATGGGTTTATCTGAATATAATTTGTACATAAATGTGCAAAGAGATAGAACAGCAATGAAATGGAATAACATTTTTAAAATGTAATGACAGCATGTAAGCTGAAGTGTAATAGTAAAGTTTGCATTGGGCTATTCAACTTTTGGAACTCATTGCACATTGTCTTTTACTTAAACAAACCAACATAAAAAGTATGCATTTTAATTACATGAATATTTAAACACATTAATCCAAAATAAACTACATTAAAATGTGTTCCTTTCTGGAGTATAGACATGAATTAATTAAATACATTTTATACCTAAAACTTGTATGATTTATGACAAAGAAGTCTTATTTGTAAAAGGTTACTACTAAATGTATTTATTTAGTTAGTTGAAACAACCACACAAATGTATTTACATTTATTGTAGTCCAATCTGAAAAAACATTAGACAAACTGAAATTCTTATCTTGCCATTACATAACCAAAAACAACATTCATAAATGTAAATATGTAAACAACCTTCCAGTTACAAAAAATCTTATAAAACAGAGATTTAAAAATCACTCAAAAAAGCACACAAACTGATCCCTACCCAAGCCTCATGATGTACAGTGCTTGAAAGTTTTTGAAAGTTGGTGAAAATTACAATTATAAATCAAAACATCATTTGATTTCCAAACAAGTCCTAAAAGTAGATTAAATAAACCTAATTAAACAAATGACAAATGAAAAATATTATATTTGGTTTTGTATTTATTGGAAACAAAAATATTCAACAATAATGGCAAAAGTAATGAACCTTTGCTTTCAGTATGTGGTGTGACCCCCTTGTGCAGCAATAACTGCAACTAAATGTTTGTGGTAACTGTTAATCAGTCCTGCACATAGACTCTTAGAATATAGAATACCTCTTAGAATAAGAGCAGAACTTTGTAGAACTACATTTCGCATAACATTTGCTCACATACTATTCGATGGAGCCTCAAACGCTCAAAAAAAAAGGAAGACATGCATCAAAACTCTTTTCAGTCCTGGCTCCCCAGTGGTGGAACGAACTTCCTCTTGCCATCAGAACTATTGAGTCTCTTACTGTCTTCAAAGGACAACTTAAAACGCACCTCTTCAAGGAGTATCCATGACACTGACTAACTAACCCTCATACTTATTGTTTATTTTGTTTTTAGGGTGAGTTACAGGGTTGTGCAGGTGTGTTATGGTGTGTAACGTAGCTAGTGGTTTCATAGTAGAATGACAGCTGTTTAGAGCTTTTTGGTAAGCTACTGCACAGAGCTTCCTAAAACAGACTACATGTATTTCATTCCTGTGCCAGGGAGAAACTTTATTTCATTAAACAATAGCCACTTACCGTGCGCCCTAAAAAGCATGACTGTGAAAATAGTCCTAACTTTATCTTTTGCTAGCTAAAGTTCGCTTACATCCGGGTCCTTAAGTCTCAAAGCTGTTGCTAGGGAAACAGAACACAGGCCGCCTAGTCCGGATTTGTTTGCAGACCAGAGAGCGCAGCTGGCTAATGTTCAGTGGTCAGGTAATTGGCGAGTTCCAGCACAGGAGTCTCACTCTTTCTATGTCTCACACTTCTATGGTCATTGTTCGATATGGTCCTTACGACTCATGTGGTGTTGTTGACCACAGGACGTTCCGCCTGGAAGGACTCCAAGGTGATTTCACTGGGATGTTGGCTAGTGATGGTACACTCTAAACTGCCGCGATGCTCTCTGCAGAAATATTAGCTCACTGGCTTTAGGAGTATTACGTGCATCGCGTAAAATGACCCTGGTTTTGCTTTCTCTCCCTTAGCAGTTCTGAAAGATTGCGGCCACTCCTATGTTCTCGAGAAAACACCTAATTGGAACCAGGTGGAGCTCGTGGTGGAAGGAGAATGCGTCTATAAATGCAACATCAACGATCTAGACTTTGGTAATGAACTTTCTTTCTGCAAAAACCTTTTACAGAAGGTTGACAAACAGAGTTGTCTACTATTGCAGCGAGTGCTGTGAGTATTAAAATGCTAAGTGTTTAAGCGCTCAATAACACTCCACCTATTTACTCAAAATTGTTGTGGCAAGAAGGTTGTTCGCCAAACACCATATTATTCATTAATAAATAATAACATATTATAAAATACTCTATATAAAAAACTACTAACGTTGCTTTCGGGAACATCTACAACATACTTGACAGATGCCATACCTTTTACAGCTCCATGCTTCAGTTGTGCTTAGGTACTAAATCATTGCTACCTTTCAATGTAGACATTTACAGATGGATGATAAAAGTAAACCCTGAATAAAGGAGCGAAGAAACAAAATGAAGCAATTACCATCCTACCAACCATGCTCTGTGGCATATTTACACACTGAGCATAGCAAGTTGATCTTGATTTTGAAAGAAAAGGATAAGAGGAACAGATCTAAGTGACTTAGAAAGATGGTTCATTATTAAGGCATAGTTGGCAGTAGCTTCAGTCAGACTGCTATCCTGGCTTGTGGAACAGGGACTAAAATGACAGCTGTAGTATCTATGGAAAAGGCATCAGTAAACAGTTTTGAAAACTGTGTAAATTTGTAGGTCTCCATAAAATGAGCTAACATCAGATTGCCTTCCATTACTACTGGCCCTACTCTAAATTTTCCCAACTTGGGGGCAGTCATAGTTTTGGGGTGACCAATATTTATTCACCAATAAAGAAAGTACACTCTTGGCATCAGAAGTTAGTATTGCCCAGTTTGAGCAGAAATAAGTTCTTGCAAGTACTTGTAGGCATTTTGCAAAACTGGTGTGGGCTTGCTGAAATGTTTAACCATTCTTTCATGCGAAACTCTTTCAGTTAAGATCAAGATACTCGAAGGATTCAGAAAAACACCCTTTCTTTGTTTTTAACCATTCCTTGATGGATTGGTCATTATCCTGTTGGAATATCCATGTCTGGTTTAACTTCAACCTTTGTACAGATGTCCTCACATTGATGCACTCTTTGGTATGTTACATAATTCATAGCTGAATAAATTGCTGAAAGCTCCCCAGTCTCCGAGGCAGCAAAGAAACCCCAAATGTTGGTTGGTTAGTTGGTATGAGGTCCTGCCCCATGAAAAGCTTTTGGTCTGTGCCACATGTGTACTGTTACTATGGACAAACAACTGTATGTACATTATTCCAAAAGGCCTGGTTTTTGCCTGTCTATTCTTTGGCAAACTACTGTTCTTTAGTCTTGCTCTGAAGTTCTTTTTGGAAAGCAAAAGCTTTTTTCCAGACACTCTTGCCATGCAGGTCATATTTGTCTAATCTCTTTCCAGAAGTAGACATTTGCACTTTCACATAACAGGTGCAGGAGTTACCTGCCAGTCCAGTGATGAAAGTCTAGGGTTCTTGGAGAATTCTTTCCTCCTATTGAGCTGAATTTGCTGGGCCAGCTGCTCCTGGACAAATTGGCATTCATGATAAATCTACACCACTAGATGATTAGAATGGTTTATTTAAAATGTTTTGGATATTCTTTAATACCTTTCCAGACTCCTAGGATTCCATTTTTTCTAAAGGCCTTAGAGAGTTCTTTAGATCTTGGCATAATGACAACACACTTTAGTAGCAAAGAGAACACCACATCCTTGATGTCAGGTTTAATTAAGAACATGCTCCAGCTGCAGGAGGTTCTAATCAATGCCACTTAATTTAACTATTTTTATAGATAATAATGTAAGGGAGTACTGATCTGTGTTTTATTTATTTAAATTATGAAATTTACTATAAAAGTCATTATTATGTGTTATTTGTTTTTGTATAATCACCTTTATCTTTAGAATAAGTGTGTTATGTACTTGCTCTTGGCAAGAATAATGATTAACTGTTTGGGAGGGTAGTGCTAAAATTTGGGTGGGCCACGATTTATAAAGTACTAAGAGTCTGACTCTGAGCATGATGAGTTTCTTCTTAACTGTTGCATAGTTGAAACTTTAGTAATGCAAACCTTTGGGGAGCATTACAGTAAACGTCATCAAATTTACTGTAATTTCACTAATGAAACATGCAGTTTAAGTTGACAAACACTTCTGTACATTAACAAAAGACTTAATGTCATATTATAACAAGCTAATTTAAGTATTAACATGGATAATAAAGAGGGCTGTAGGGTTGGAATACTTACGCAGTAAAAATTAATCATGTTGCAAAAGGTTTTATAAATTTTTTGATCAATTTTGAAGAGCATGCCAGCTTTATCAGACTGAAAAATTACACATTATTGGGTTAAATCTCTGTTTTTCACTAGGTGGTGATGGACAACTTGATCCATTATGTCAAGAAGCCATAAAAGCAGTAAAGAATGCATACACCCAACAGCCAATATGACACAGTTCTGTTATTGAGATAATGTGTTGATTAAAAATACAAACACAATTTTTTGTGACACATATTTTATTAAAATTGTTATTAAATGCTTAGAAATATTCAAGACTGTATCCAGTGTTTTGTTTCTAGTGTGCAGAATGTTGGGCTAACTATTGTGAATCTCCAAATAAACTATAAAACATGCACTGTTAAGACAAAACATTTGAGGACTGAAATTCCATAATTAATTTAGTATTGCTTAGGTACACACAGTGTAGTGTATGTCACTGTAAACCATCAAGAGTGTTTAGTTTCCAATCAAGTGCCAAGGGTGCCAGCGCAACAGTGTCTTTGGATAATAACATTTTGGTCATAGTTGCAATAAAACAAACCTTATGATTACAAATGATCATTAATTAACTGTATCAATTAACAATGATGTGTCCTCAAACTATATTCAATATTACTGTATTGGTTAAATTATGAAATCTTTTGCAGCAAAATATTCTAGTGTGGTATATAAGTTCTAAAATGTGCCGTTTTTTTTTTCTTCAGTTGTTACTTCCTCTTTTTATGTCAACATTTGTTACATTCCCATTGCTGAACCTTTAAAATATGGTATTGTCCCAAAAGGAAGAGTGTATTTTAGAGGTAGCAAAGAATAATGTGGCAGCCTTAGAGAATACTGTTACTTGACGCCATGCCATCTGTTAAATGTCTCAGGATGAAGCCAGGTGTGACAGTAAGTAAAGAAAGATAAGGGAACAAGAATATGGCTTAGTCAATAAGAACCGGTATTCACCCTCCAAAAAACACAAACTTTGTGACTAGAACTATGGCGATCCCAGTGTTAACCTACATATGTATTCCAGTTTGCTGCAGTGGGTGAATCAGCTTGTCAAGGTTTCTTCTAAGATTGTATTTCTGTATATATAAATATATATGACACTAAATTATGCCTTGTGCTAAACTGGTGATTATTAATTAATAGGTTCTGAAATCGGTTAAGATGATGGTAAAAATCAGAATGGATAAAGTACTAGTTTAATGCTACAAGTACTGTGTTTTGAAAGCAAGACATACATTAAGTAAAATTACTAAATCTAAAAAATGTTTAGAGCAGCTGATTAAATAGCATCAAAAGCTTCTGCCCTCAAAGGCACTGAGGTTGAACGCAGTGTCCAAGAACCTCTTGAGCTCTGCCAAGTGAGTGAATTTGTTTCCTGTGGCAGGGGCCGCAGCTGGGTCACGGCCAATGTACCTGAAAGAGGAGTTTGAATTACATGTGAGAATACTTGCATTATCTGCACACAATCTGCTGCAGGAAGGAAGTATACTCACCAAATAGGTTTTTTGTTGAAAAGCACAGTGAAGACACGTGGTCTTACATAATCATAATAACCCATGTTCTTATGTTCTTCCTGACACCATACGAGTTCAGCGTTGGCAAACAGCTCAACTTCAGCTTTGATGAGATCAAAGGGAAATGGTGATATCTGAAAATGTAGATAAACAATATAATTAGGGTTAAAAGTGACAAACTGTGAGTGCTACTAAGAGAGTAATTGATTTATTCTTGCTTGATCTGCAGTTGTTTCTGTTGTGCAAGCATTTCTTCTGATTTTGTGGATTTTTGTTTCTTTGAGTCATTTCATTCTAGTACATAGTATCTCCTTATCACATGACAACACCACCACCCAGCTGAACCCTTCATATCTTGGCAAGTAAAGACATCGTCCATGTACTTAATGTAATTAATTCAATCAAGTGAAATAGTCAAATAATTTTGCATGTTTCAAGAAAGAATGCTTAAAGGAAATCGTAATTTGCCAGTGTTAAAAAATATATTTTCACCTTACACTCTTAAAGCAATTGTTCAATTGTTAAAGCAATTCACTCAAAATATGTTCGAACAGATAATGCAAGTGTTTTGTAAATTAAAGTTTTAGTGAGAATGTAAGATTGTATTTATCCAAGTAATTAAAGAAATTTGTTAAATAATATAAGGCTTTTGCAACAGTTCCATAATGAGAAATATATAATCCATAATGAGAGAAATACTATACAGAGAGGGGAAAGAAGTATTTAATCACTGGTGGGTTTGTTATTTAACATTTTTCCAATAAGTCATGTGTAGAAGTAAGTACATCCCATGGTAATTGATTTTTTTGTATTATATTTAAAAAAGAAAAGAATTCACCCTCTTTGATCAAGTGCCTACAGATAAAGGTGATTATAAATTTACAAATGACACATAAAACCGACATTTTATTGTTATTTTAATAATTTACATAAAAAATAAACAGATCATATAGAAAAAAAACAAAGTACAACCTTACATTTATCATACCTTTAAGTCCATAAAGTTAAAATCATGTGTTCCAGATTAGGTGCCACTGATTAGAACATCCTGCAGGTGGAACCTGTCTTACTGAAACCTAACAATGCTGGTTTTCTCTTTAGTATTTTTGTAAAGAACTCTCTTAAGGCCTTCACAATTTTATCTCATTATCCAAAAAAGGCACAATAGCCACAAACCAGCTTCTAAAAAAGGTGCATGCCAATCCCCTAACTTGAATACTATTGAACATTTATGGAGAATTTACTGTTTGCTGTAGATGTAACAAAGCTGTAATAGTCAACAAATGTTTTGCAACAAAGTACTAATTTTATTATTTTGTGGTGTCTGGATGCTGTTTTCACTGTCAGTTTTGATTTTCAAACATTTATTTGTTCATGCTTATAAACACATACTATTCACATTTATATGCACAGTCAAAGCATATTATGTATGCAAATTTAAAGTGGATGCATATACTGGAACTAACATATTAAACATATAAAACACACACAATAATCTCTGAATGCTTGTTTCTTCTCGCTGTATATGATACCTATATCATGATGCTTTCACATGCCAAAATATTGTTTAGTGCAGCGCAGAATGTCTAGGAAGACGAAATCGGTCTTCCAAATTATTAGAGCTTTGCCACTGTGTATTTTAGAAGCTATCAAGCACACTGGGCCACTAAATGTCTCTGCACACTATGAGGAAAACACAATCAAACTGTATGAGAAACTGGAAAGCTGGCTGAATTTATACATCCCTCCACAAAGAGAGAGAGAATGACCGCTATCATTCACAATAATCCCCCAGGAGTATAACCAATGGCAATCACCCTAGACTCCAGCCAAAAAACAGCACATGGAAATGCTCGTATTGGATCTGACCACTGCTTGTTATGCCATTAACTAACCATTTCAGTCTTGTATGCCTCGTATGCCAAAAACTACTAAAGCTATAAAATCTGGTTAATGGTCCCAGCCATCAGCCATGAGATCTTTACAATTCCAGGTAACAAGCTTGTATGAAGTTAGAAAGAAGCTGAATACAACACTTTGCAGTAGCAGTACTTACCTGCTCCAGTCGCACAATTGCAACTGTATCTTCCAATTTGAGCTGTTTTCTTTCTTTTGCCAGCTCATAGTAGACTTTGCCTGTACAGAAGATCACTCGCTTGACTTTGCTTGGGTTTTTAGATGCGGGCCCTTCATCTGGTATAATTCTTCTGAACTTTGTTCCTTTAATAATTTTATAAATCATAATGAAACAGTTAATTAAATAAATAATTTCATCACTCTCTTCCCTAAAAATGTTTGAATAATTCCAACTGGACATTAATAAATTATATTCAGTGATTTCTGTCACACCTGTGGTCATCTCATCAAAACTTGAGCGGGCCTCAGGGAGCCTCAACAAGGACTTTGGAGTAAAAATAATTAGCTAAGGAGACCAAAAAAACAGACTTGTCAATCACACAGATATAGACCTATTCTTCTTTCTAGTTTAACTTGAAAATAGAGTAGAGTAAATAAACTTCTGACAGCTGTGAATCCAACCAAAACAATAAATTAAGAGAGCTTATGTACAAAGCAAACACCAGCGTCCCTAGACGGTCTGTTTAATTTGCTCAGGAAGAGATTTTCTCATGCTCCACAAAGCACTGTATTTATCTGCAACTGGGGAGCACTTTAGACAGTTACTGTAGCAGAAAACCACAAGTGTGGGGGAGAATCCAGAAACTTTAGGTTCTTAAGTTTTATACCCATCAGAACTGTTTCCATTTATCACAGTTTGTAAAACTATGCTAACTTTCATATGGCTATGAATAAAAGCAGCAGGATTGAATTAGCTGTTTCCTTCACCAACATACTGCTAACAAACATCCAGGAAACATTTAGACTACATATCTATTACATAAATAAAAGATAAAAAACTATGCTGATGAGTCCCCAAGAGTGGATCAGTGGGTTCTCTTACCGGCTTTCTAAATGGTAATAAGATCTGCCTTCTCAGCACATGAAAGAAGTTGGCAGGTGTTGAGCAGTTTACCACAATCCAGTTACAGTCATAAAGCTGTTGGACCTCAAAGTCTCCAATGAATTCCTTAATTAGAGGTAAATAAAACATGTCCAATTAAAAGTGTCTATTAATAATGCATCAAAAAATGCATTTCACATACAGATTTATTTCATACTAGAAGAATTAATGACATTTTACAGAATCTATATAGCAGTGAAATATTTCTGCTCTGCACAAATCAAGACACTATGGAATCATTTATCAAATTTAAGTATCCCATAGTAATCCCTGTAATTCACCACAAAAGAAAGGTCTATATGATCATTAGAGAAGACCACAGAAGAGCTTGATTTCTACAAGTGCTCTACACTTTCACATAAAAAAACATATAAAACATATAAGTGATGCTGTTAATTATGTGATGGTAGTTTATATATTTATTTATCACCCAATTTTCTCCCCATTTTAGTAATTGGCAGTTGAGATGCTGGTTTATATCTAAATAGCCCTTTAGCAGGACTGTTGTTCTTTATTTTGTTTTGTTTTTTGTTTGTTTGTTTTCAGTCAAATCAGTCAAATGTTGTGGCATTATTATCTATGATAGTTTTTATCTATTAACTACTCAGTACAATCTTACATTGCATTTTTTTTCTTATGTTTATTGAAAACTATTACAAAAAATATATAAAAATTACAAGCTGTAATTCAGATGTTTTCTGTAAATACATCAACCATAACATTAAATCTTCCTGCCCAATATGTGTATTTATGCCAGCAAAACAACTCTGACCCATTGATGAATTGACTTCACTACACCTCTGAAGGTGAGCTGTGGTTTCAGGCACCAAGATGATAGAGGATAGAGGCAGAGCCTTAAAGCCTCATATGCTGTGAGAGGTGGGGCCGCAGACATCATCAGCCGGAAACAAATATCTTGTGTGTGCAAACGTACTTGTCCAAATAAAACTGATTCTGATTCTGATTTATGGGTCAGTCTACTTTGCCCAGCACATCCCACAGATGCTTGATTGATATAAATCTGGGGGCTTTGGAGTTAAGTCAGCAAATCTTGAACCTTCTCAAACAATTTCTAAACCTGTTTTTGCAGTGTGGCATGGTGTATTAACCTGTTAAAAAGGGCCAGTGTCATTAGGGAATACCATTACAGTCATCTAGTCATCACAATTTGGCCCTTGTTAAAGCCACTCAGATCTTTACATCTGCCCATTTTCCTGCTTTCAGCACATTAACTTTAAGAATTGACTGTTCACTTGCTGCCTAATATATCCTACCCCTTGACAGGTGTCAACATAATGAGAGATTTTTTTTAATTCACTTCACCTGTCAGTGGTTTAAAGCAGCAATTAATCTAATGATACTGTACCTAGGCTACATACAGAGGAGAGGAAAACAACTGTTTTTCAAAATCATTATGCTGTACCAAACAAGTTAAGAAATTTCAGTGGATACATTCCAATCAACATCATACCACATGTGAATTAAATATTTAGGCTCAAAATACTGATTAATATAACTAATTAAATTACAGTCAAAGCTAAAAAAAAAAAAAAAAACATGGCCCTACAGATTTTTTTTAGAATTTACTTTGAAAAGATACCATGATGACTAAGAAGAGAAAAACCAACCATTCCATCAAATGAGATTATAGACAATTGCAATCATGGATTCCCAAACTCTGATGACAGTAATACTATAGGAAACTCTTAGCTTGAGAGGACAAACATAAACTGGCAAAGCTCTTCAGAACAACATTCTGTAAAGTGTTACTTTTATAATATAAGGTTCATTCTCATTTAACTACAGTAAATTTGACTCTGGCATGTATTTAACCTGCTGTGCCCTTGGGAGTGACAGCTGAGTTCTAAAGCAGAAGACATTTAGAATGGTCTCTTTAAGCATTAACTAAATGGGATAATCAGGGAGCTCCAGCGAAGCGCTCACAGGTCACAAAGTCTATGGTCATCAGCATGAACCATTACAGAAGGGCCTACTCACCGGATAGCGATCAGGGTCATCCTTGCTCATCTGCAAGAAACGCTCAGGTCGTGCTGACGAGTGCTCTGGGCCCTAGTAATCACTCTCACACACACACACACACACACACACACACAAAGCTAACTTGAAGAATTATAGCCTCATTTGCAAAGGCCCTGACAAACCTTGAGTCATCACTATTGATCCTTATACAATTACTTTACCTTAAAGAGTAACACTGAGGAAAAAAGGCCAGACTTCTTTGGGGAACTCAGACTGTGTTCAACAGTCAGAACAGAGCTGATTTGGCCCACATAATTGAGACCATCTAAATAGAACAATTGCATCATTGTAGCTTTGCTGTGGCTTACTAGGGCAAAGCCAAAAATAACCCAGCACTAACTTTTAATAATGTATGGTATTATTCCACAGCTGTCACACTGTTTGTATGTATGTGATATTTTATAGGGTTCAGTTCTTTGTGATATGTTTTTGCAATATATTGTCACTTCATTTTTGTCTTTTTTAAAGGCCAGCTCCCCTTTACAATGTGTTAAAATTACTAATGAAACTAATGAAATGCTCCAACCTGGAATTTGTTTTCTCTTATTTTTTTTATTCAAATACAAGGCTTTGTATCAACAGCAAAAATGGTAACAATGTGCTGTTGTGTACACATTTGTTAAAATCTTAAGCTTATTAGAAATGCTTTTAATAAGAACATGACATCAAGGTTTCAAATGAAACAATGTAGACAACCCTCAAGCAATATTTGCCTCACTTGACACCTTGTGGCCTAGCATGCTTTTAATGAGTGGTGCATTACCTTTACACAGTTTTATAGATGAACAAAGGGTAACAGTATAATGATAATTGCCAAAGTAACTGACCATTCCTTCCATGCCATGGGGCAGGAGTAGGACAATGCCATTGTTCCGGACCCACTTGGCCTGGCCTGGACTGATGAACTGGTCAATTATACACTGTGCTGTGTTGTGAAAGTCCCCAAACTGAGCCTCCCAGCACACAAGAGCATTGGGACTAGCCATAGCAAATCCCAGCTCAAAACCTGATCAAAACACACACACACACACACACACAAACACACACACACATCGATCACACTTTCTCTTTTCTGTCACCAATATTCAATACCACAACTCGGGGTGCTGGGTGATACGGAGTACCAATCTGATACCCGTGCCGCTACCCCCCAGTTTCAAATCTGTAAGCTTCACTTTGTGGATTTTTTCCAGGGGCATTCTTATTTCATACATGGTTAAAAAATAATAATTAAAGTGTATGGCAGAACAGGAAACAAAAATTTCTTCAGTCCCCAGTGATGCCACAGACACCGAAGTCCAAGAGAGCACATTTGACCTCATTTCCTGTGGATGGGTAGGATGGAGAATAGCCCTCCTTCTACTGCGATCATTGCGATGCAAGCCAACATGGCATTTGTTAGCTGAAGTAGCAAAATTGGTGGTTAGCATTCTCTTCCAAGTGAGTTGAGATGTCCAAGGGTGTTGTGTCAGCAGCCTCTTGAGAAAAGGTGACGTGGCACTTATGTGCATGCTAGTTTACCCTCCCAGTGCTGGTGGTATCAGATCAGTTCATCACTAGTCAGCAGTAAATGCTATTAAACCTTCAAGCATAATATTGTAATTTTTATAAATATTGGTTATGATTTCTAAAATATGGTAAATATATAGGTACATATATAGTTTCTTACCCAGAACTCCATACTCAGATAGCGAGCTGTTGCACACTGTGTAGGGGGCTTGGTTCGGCCACAGATGGTTCATTGGGACACAAAAGCGTTTATCCACTTCCTGATCATGCAGTACATGATGACGATGACTGCAAAGTCAAAATGCAAAGTGCTTATAACCTTTCGTCACAGCATATGAATTACAGCTTTCGGACAACAAAAGTAGATTTTTTTCTGAAAAGCAGAAACAACAAAATAAGTGTAATGAAAAGTGCTACCAAACTAAGCAGTGTACTTGGAGTAAGAATTTACAGCCATTGCAAGTGACAAATGTGCCAGACAACTGGGCAGCCTTTGTGATTTTTCTGGGGTCCATCAGAGAACTGGAGAATGCACTCTCCTCTCTTCAACTTCCCTTCATCCTGCTGCAGTGTCAAATCACAGTGGAGAGATCCTCTCGCTTTTTTTTTTTTTTCCAATCAGAGTTAGAGAGTGAAAGAGGGCCAGAAGAATGGAAGTGATAGGAGTTAAGACTAGAGATGTGATGTGTTTTGCTAGGTCACTCGGATGTGAGGTTTAAATCATCCTTCAGGTCCAATGCAATGAGACAAGCATTTAACAATCTCTTAAACATCACAGTAATGATGCAGCAGTGATGCAGCCACGTTCAGACTCAGACTCAGGACTATGCAGTTATTGGGTAACAATTGGATGTCAGGTGGCTGCAGAGAGAGACTGAGTTTAACTAGAGAGAAGTGACTTTAGAGAACTGCACATGCTCTACTGTCTTTTATACTTACACTAACCAATCTAATATTATGTAATGGGAAATATATGGTCCTGGTGCTCCCTTACTTTCTCTTCATTGTCTTCTCTCCATTAGGCACACGTCTCTCTTAAAGAATAAATGAATCACAGTAAATCACATTGTTAGATAACAATCTGAAATGGAGAGTGTAGCCAAGCAAACAGAGAAAACTGAGTAGGGAATTAGCTCTAATTGGATACTGTTTGCTAAACTCATTTAATCACAGCTGTGACTAGAAAGTGGCTCTTTGTGCTACAGTGTGTTTGCCCTATGGAGTAACCGTGGAAACACAGACGAGCACAGGGGTAAACATGGCTTGGCTACATCGGACCAAAGCACTAGAAGACCACCTTCACAAGCACAGATGACTGAATGAGTTACTCACAGCTATTAAGTCCCTAGGTAATGACTGTAGGAGTAAGAGACTGGAGCAAGGCGATATGCTCAATCCCCCCTGGCCTCTGCAGGAGGCTTGCAGAAAGCAGGGTGGCATGGGATGCTTGCACCAGCCCACAGACAGTGCACATCAATAAACAGGCTTATGAGACAGCATCTGTTTTCTCTTGACTTCCTCTCACTAACAGTTTCTCTTGGAAATGCTCTATCCAACAGCCTACATTTCCTGAGGCCGGCATAATACCGTTGGACAAAGCCCATTCAGAAAAACCAGACATCGGAAACGTAAAGCAGAGCAGTAAATGATGCTGCACAGGGTGTGATAAACTGAGGGGAGGGTATTTTGGTTAGCATGTCTCGGGGACTGGCAGTCTTACTTAAAGGCAACAATATATCAAACAAACAAACCTGGCTGACAGAGTGCCTCTCACAAGGCTGAAACAAACAGACGTGGGAGTGTGTGTGTGCTTGTGTTTTAGTCCTGCTGTGGGGTGTCGTCAAACGGGTTTCCTTCAGCGTCAACAGAAGCAGTACCGTGACAACACCATGTGGGCATCTATCGCAGTCCCAGGAGACTGTCTGAGGCAAACTGACGTCACCTGTCACTATACAGACATGAAATGAAGCCATGCTGCAGAGAGTTTTATTGCACCATTCTGAGTAAAGAGGCAATAGGTTCATTGTGTTCTTTAAGTTAGTGGAACTGATCAATCAGATTGTTGTGCTCAAGGTGCAGTGTTAAAGCTCAGGTGGAATAAAATTGTAAAAATAAAGATGCTAAACCATTATTGGGAGCAGTTTTATAGGTATAAAAACCACATTTGGTAACATAAAGGACCAATATATGGCTCTTTAAAGAACTATTTTTGTAAATGAGATGTGTCACTGTAAAGACTTTTAAAGAAGTTTAAAGATTGTGAAATTTACCAATTAAAGGTTTTTCCTTCAAATCCCATTCCCAGAAATTAGATTTTTCTTAAAACTTTGTAAATTCTCTTACATTTTAATTTAACTGAGAAAAGTTTGAAAAACATTTTCCAATATTTTCACTGATCAACCTGTATTTTGTAAATATAAAAAAATACAATTAGAAGCCTGCAACACATTTAAAAAAGCTGAGACAGATGTATGTTTACCACTCTGTTACATCCATCCATCCATCCATCCATTTTCTAAATTGCTTCTTCCGATTCTGGGTCGCAAGGAAGCTGGAACCAATCCTAGCTCACTGCAGGCCTAAGGCAGGGTTCATCCAGGACAGGAGCCCAACCCATCGCAGGGCAACACATAGACAGACAACAATTCATACACACATTCACACCTACAGGCAATTTTTTAGAGTATCCAATCAACCTACTGCAAGCTTTTGAACAGTGGGAGGAAACCGGAGCACCCAGAGGAAACCCATGCGAACACAGGAAGAGCTTGCAAACACCGCACAGAAAGGCACCCGTGGCTGACCCGGGGATCAAACTCAGGACCTTCTCACTGTGAGGCAACAGCGCTAACCACTGCACCACCGTGCAGCGCCCACTCTGTTACATTTCCTTTTATTTACACTGTTTAGGATCTAATTGTTGTAGCTCTGCAAGTGGAATGTTTGCCCATTCTTGCTTGATACAAGATTTCAGGTGCTCCATCTGTGGTGGTTGTTGTTTGATTCTCCTTTTCATAAAGCTCCATACATTTTAAGTAGGAGACAGATCTGGACTGCAGGAAGGCCAGTCAAGTACACTCCCTCGAGTCTATGAAGATACACTGTTATTGTCCAGAATGAGTCCTGGAAATGTCTTGCTAAAAAAAAGGCGCAGCCTTTATGTCTCTAAAATCCCAATATATGCCTCCGCATCAATAGGACCCCAACATTTATGTCATGGACACTGATCCTCTCCCCCTACCCCAGGTGTTGGCTTTTGCACATTTCACTGATAACAGTCAGGATGGTCCATTTCATTTTTCTCAAAAATAAGCTGAAACATATTCTCACCTGAACACAGGGTGCATTTCCAATTTCAGTCCATCTCAGATGCGCTTGGGTCCAGAGAACTCTATGTTTCTGTATTGAACTGGCTTTTTTTGTATTTAAAAAATCGCCTTTGTTTAAAGGTTATAGATCCTGTGGGTTTAGCATGTCATTGCACAGTATTTGCACTCTTACCTGAATGTTCCTCTCTCCACATCCTGACCACTCAGTCTCACATGGATCCCATCTTTTAACAGAGAGCCAAAAGCCATGTACTCAGCCAAAGCCCAGTCCACTGTACGTTTACTAACCATGTCAGCACGGCCTCGTAAGATCCTTGACACACCTGGGATTTGACAAAGTAACCAGATGCACATGCGAGTGCAGCAAAGAGATTAGACAGATTAGGTCAAAAACATTTTAAGGTTTAAAGAAACAGGTGCATTTTGCTGTTTATTGTTATGACTTATTAGAATTTAAACTCCTAAAATCCTAAAATATGCATACTTGAAATATACAAACAAGCTTTACCTTCTTAAAAATAAGGTTTGGCAAGAACATAGTGTTGTAGAACATTTAAACATGTAGAAGTTATTTTTAAAAAGATCTTCACACTCACACCTCATTTATTAAATGTTTCTTTAAAAAACATATATAGAAGAGTGGTTTGTCTGTTGCATTACATAAAAAAACATTTTTGGCACCTTTATTTTCAAGAGTGCTTTGAGAACCAGCTTCTTGGGCTCCCTAAAAATGAAGACCATTATTTATAAACACCCAATAAAGCTAGAGTAAATCCATTGCTCCTACTGGTTAATGGCAAATAATCAGCACCAAGCAGTGAAAATGAGTATCAGCATATGCTGCCCATACTCCACTGAAGCAAGGAAGTTTACCGGCCATAACCAGGTAAATGACTATTCACTGGCCAAAAAAAAACTGTATTGAATTTCATGTTGAGAAATGTATTTACTTGGGGGGAGGGGCTTATGTGACTGCTGATTTGGCAATTTATGCTCAGGGGAGGTGATAAAGAAACATTAGCTGAAATGGTTTGGTGGGTAGGCTAATTTAGCATAGTTTAAGACTAGCAACCAGTGCTGTTTAGTTTAATGGTCCCTGAGCATAGCATTTCTAAATCCAGACTCAGTGAAGGAGCACTGATACACTCCAGTCTGACTGCAGGGTTGGGCTTATAGTGAGGTTTTCATTATGCAAGTAAAGCAGACCAGTGTGTTATCTAGTATTATGTGCTGGACTGAAAAGAATCTTACCACTGTGAATGCAGAAGTCTTGCAGGGGGACAGAGCTGGCAGCTTCACCAATGTGCTTCAGGACCTCCTCAGTCAGCCCAGCAGAGGGATAACTCATACACTTCGGTTCACCTTCAGCTGTGAAGAAGTCTGAATGTAGGAGCAGATAGTAAAAACTACAGTCAAATATTGCCATTCAGGTTTTCATGTTTATGGAAGGAAAGAAAGAATTGTACTTGGCCAAGGTGAATCAAGCCAGTGGCGAATGTGTAGTATCTTCTCATCTTTGGAGCTGGTGTATGCTTCTTCACAGATTTTGTCATACTTAGCCACTTCCTCCTGTAAACGGTTATATTTAAATGTATCGTTTTTTATGAGTTAAAGGTTACCTGTATTCAAATGCATTTGATGGTGCATAAACATTTCACAGTTTATACGCCAACCACCTCTTTATGAAGAAACAGAGGGACATGACACATTTGTGACAAATGATTCATTAGAAATGGCACCTATGGTGCTATGGTGTACAGAAAACAGTGAGGCTCAAGTCACAATTTATTCCCTAAGTGAATTCCCCTGAGCTATGGCAGTGAGTGGAAATGACAGAGACACTGTTGTAAATAAAACGAGCTGTCGCTGGGCCAGACAGAATGTCAGCTATACTTGCTGGAAGGATGACTGTGTCCAAGCTTTGTGGTTCCTACAGAAATTCTAACCTGTGGGGGTTTGGGTGGGGATCAGGGGCTGAGGGACAGATATGAGTTTTTGGCAATAGCAGCCAGAGTGAATGGGTGGAGCGCAGTACAAATGTGGCATCACCAGAGCGAAAAGACATCACCTGAACAAATGAAAACAAGTTCCATCAGCTGTCAGGATACACATACACATACATATACACACACACACACACACACACACACACACACACACACACAAACACAAATGGGTAGTCATTACTCACTAATGGTCTGGAAAGAACACCTTTACAGTCAAAGGCTACACATACACTGGGCTGAAGAAGTGAATTAGAATAAGGGTTGTGTAATATGGACACAGTGTCGTATTGGGATTACACTACTACATACTGTGATTGCACTTTGCCTAACACTATATTAAAAAATATTTTTTTTGGTTCATGGTTCAATATGTGTGAATTATTTTAAACGCAATTACAAAAAATTACTTTTTAGGTTGGTCAGGATGGTAAATGCTCATTAAAAATGTTTATTAATTGGAGAGCCAGCTTACATATCACAGCCTTTAATGTTGACTTCAGAATTGCTAAGTTCAGTACAACAAAGAAAAGGTATATTCTACAGCCCCATTTAAAATAATCAAGACCACCCGAGAACTCAAAACCTCATACCTCAAACTCTTGCAGAGTAACCACTCCCTCAGAGATAAGCTTGTCTACATATTTCTTTAGGACATGCTCCTGCTTGTGGATCTGCCTGTACATCAAAGGCTGAGTAAACATGGGCTCGTCCATCTCATTGTGGCCAAAGCGCCGGTAGCACACCTTCAACGTACATGAATACAAATGATTATACTTATACTTTAGATTTTATAAAGAATGACATCTAATGCACATTATTCAGTTTTGAATATCATCTTTGGAGAAATGTTACAGAAGAGTCACTGAAAGTTCCTTAAAGAACCTGTAGATAAATGGTTCTTTTAAGAAATGTATTAATGAACCTCCACATAATGTAAAAGCTTTACATCAAATAATATTTATTCCTAGAACTGAACTCAACTCCAAGATTGTAGTTTATGCCCTGAAAGTACTCACCAAGTCTATGACCACATCCTTATTAAAGGTATTCCTCCATTCTGCAGCCACTCTGCACACATACATCACAGCCTCAGGGTTGTCAGCATTGACATGGAAGATGGGTGCATTGACCACACGAGCCACATCGGTGGGGTAGGGAGAAGATCGTGCCATTCGCGGATCAGTGGTAAAGCCAATCTGACAAAAGCAGATAAAGCTAATCAATCTAATACATAAGCAAAGGTCAGCAGTTCAATTTGTCTGAACAAACAACACAAAGAACCCAATTTCTGTAATCTGTCTTTATTATAGAATCACTATGTACCATTTACTGAAAGATCTCAGGCTTGATCATTACCTGATTGTTAACAACAACATGGATGGTGCCATGAGTGGTGTATGAGGGGAGCTCACTGAGATGAAAGGTTTCATAGACAACACCCTGACCAGCGAATGCTGCATCACCATGCATCAGAATGGACATCACCTGAGAGATAGAGGAAAAAAGCTTCTCAGCTAAAAGGCTTGGTCTTTCATATTGTCAGCCAGCATTTCAGAGGTCTCAAAGGTCAAGACTCAAGAAGTACTGTATCTGTATTTTAGTAGTCTCCTAGTTTTGTACCTTTGTGCTTCTACTTTATTGGTGCTTTTCTACTTCTAAATGTTATATGTAGATGATAAACAGGAAATTCATTGCCTTAATCATTTGAATTTAAACACATTTAACTGATGAAGGCTGCTCCTTCTCTAACCGAAGAATACTTTTCTTGATTACTTCATTTTTCCTACTTTAAAAGATCAAAGTAGCAATCAGTTCAAACTGAATTTATACTCTGACATATTGAAAAATGAAAGCATCTTAAATCTAATCAGTCATCTAATATAGATTATTATGAGGTTGTTTGAAGAAGATAAGCTATTTCTAGACATTTTGTACTTTTCTTAGTTCAACTGGCAAATAATTTTAACTTGGTTATAAAAAATAATGCTGCAGAGACAGGAATCCATCTGCCAGTAGATCAAGTAACTTCCACTATGTGAAATGATTTAAAATAAGTAATAATATATAGAAATAATATGAGAAATATAAGAATATATAAAAAATTCTGAGAAATACTGACCATTTAAGGTAATTTTTCAAAAATGATTTTTGCAGTGTACTGAAACATTCACATCACAATTCATGAATCTTAAAGTCATGGTCCTTTATAAATTCGAATTTACACAATTTTTCGCTTATCCTAAACATAGTCACATGGCAAAGGCATATCTGATGTTTGCTTTGGAGCTATGGGGCTACACAATTTCTTCTGCTCAATTTAATTCCTTCAACTTCAGACACTAAACCTGCAAACCTGTCTTGTACTATGGGATGAGAGGGAAATTGTGTAATTTTTTTCCCCTTCTGGCAACCACTTGTTCTTTTTCTTTATTTTAGGTAGCTCTTGTATGGCTCTAAGCAATGCTTAGGCAGAAACACTCAACTCAATTTTTTTAATTTTTCATTCAACAGCTGTTACCTTCTTCCCTTCAGTGTCTCCTCTGTAGAACTGCTCAGCCTTAGTTTTTCCCTGCACTACAGGGTCCACTGCCTCCAGGTGAGAGGGGTTAGCCATGAGTGACAGGGTAATGTTTTTTTCTGTCTCTCTATTTATCCGCTCATGGTACATACCAAGATGATACTTTACATCTCCGGAGCCCTGTAGAACACACATAGTGCTGTAATTTATTTTTTTCATAAAATAATAGTCACCAACCCTGTTCCTGGAGATCTTCCTTCTCACTGAGTTTAGTTTTAGCTTGCATCTCACATGCTCCCATGCCCCTAATACCTCTGATCCAGCAAGTCAGAAAAATTCAGAAGAATTTAAATAACCAGGTTAGGTGTGGGAGTGTTGGTGGGGACTAGATCTTGAAGGAAGGTAGTTCTCCAGGACTAGGGTTGGTGACCATTGCTATAGAAGGTATGGGACCTGAGACCATGTTAGTTCCTGTTACATGATCTTATTACCTCATCTGCAGCTTCAAGTTTGGGATCAAACTGGCAGAAAATCTGATCTAGATCTTTCCGAATAACATTGGCCAGCACATTCAGTCGTCCCCTGCACATCAGAGATGGTGTTATTTCTGTTGATAAAAGCTAATAAATAGAGGGTGAGACTGAATGATGCAGAAATTACATACCTGTGGGGCATGCCCATGATTACACTCTCTATGCCAGCTGCACTAGACTTGTCAATGATCATCTTCAGTGCAGGGATTAGGACTTCACAACCCTCTAAGCCAAAACGCTTCTCTGAAGACCATTTGCGAGCAAGAAAGTCCTCAAAACTGTACCATCAAAATGAGCAAGTATATGAGGACAGGTTAGTGGAAAAGACGTCATGCAATTTAGAAACAACCTTCAGCAGTTTTTCCTAATGTTTTCCTCATAGTGAAATATCATAAAGGAGACATTGCAGAGACATAGACAAAAAAATGAAATCTCTAAATTAAGAAACAGCTTTGTGAGTAACTGAGCCCTGCTGCATCTTAGATTTGGCAAGTATTACAGCTTTTAAACACTTTTTGTAGACAACTAATATTCTTTCAGTTCTTCTGTGGGTGATTTTTGCCCATTCTTCCTTGCAAAAAACTTCTAGTTCTGTGCTCTGTGAGACTGAGGCTGTCTTGCATACACTGAGGTCTATCCACAAATGTTCAGTAATGTTTAGGTTGAGGGGCTGTGAAGGCTATGGCAAAGCTTTCAGCTTGTGTTATTTAAGGTAGCCCATTATGGATTCTGAGTTGTGTTTTGGATCATTATTTTGATGTAGAAGCTTGCCTCTTTTCATCTTCAGCTTTTCTGCAGATGATGTGATGTGCTTGCACAATACAGAATTCTGCACCATTTAATCCTCAAACATACTTTTACTCATTGTAGGAAAAAAGTTCAATTTTCACTTCAGCAATCCATATGACTTGTATCCAAAATGTATCAGGTATATTCTTTTCCAAGAAGTGTCTTATTGGTGCATGTGTCACTGCACAGGAGAATAGTGCTTTGTGGCTATCAATTCATATCATTTTCAGAGTACCAGGCAGCTGCTTAGAAAACCTGCTGATTATTGCCTCTAAATTGTTGAATACACATTGTATTCATCAGTCAAGCTTGACGCACACTTTTAAGACACACTGACCGTGTTGAGCGCACCAGCCTGGCAAGCAATGTCCTCTTCTCTCGGTCTGTAAATTTCATTATGCCCGGAGTCTCAAACCTTTGTCGTATCCACTGACACTGCTCTACGTTGTTGATGAACATGAATTCCACACCAATATGACCACAGTATGATGTCTGTAATGTTCAACACATGTACACAGTATATATATATATATATATATATATAAACCAAATTGCCTTTAATTCAGTGTTTTTAAGCTGTATAGCTCAAATGGTGCTGAATTGGTTGTTAATCAAAAACACATTTAACTGTACTACCCAAGTGTCTTAAGAGGGAATAAAGAATATGATCAATAAAATGTGATCAAGGTCTTGTAGGAAAAGAGAGTTTCAGACCAAGGTGACATATCATATCTACTAATATTGAAAATTGAAGGTAAACGGCACCCTTGCAGTCCTGTCTCTGTGATATATGTCTCTCTTCACAAAAAACAACCTACACCCACCTCAAGTCTGTGAATGATCTCCTTGAGTGAAAGTGTGGTTTCATGACCGCCAATAAATGTTGTTGATGGTAACTGAAAAGTCTTGTCCAGATCAGACTCATCCAGACCATGGAACCCTTTAGCACAAAAATATCCAATGTAAATATGGAGGGAAAAAGACGTACATTCAAAAAGGTAAGAAGCTTAAATCAGAATGAAACAATTTAAGAAAATCAGAGAAATTAAAATACAAAAGCAATGGATGTAACACAAAGGCAAAAACGTAATTATAAGAACACAAACACATTTGCAGTTATTTTCATTGTAGCCATTTTAAAATTAGATGACAGTTTATGCAATATAAACAACCAGAATAGCTTGCATCCAGTTCTGCTGATAAAGTTTATCAGTAAGACTGGGACTTCTCAGCGGAGGGAAAGCACAAGAGAAGACAGATGCATGTAATGAAATTAAAGTCACGATGCAGATAAAGAGTGCTTAGAATATATGGTGATATCAGAGGACTGCAACTAAAGCTAACTGATCTGATACTGCTTTCATTAGCTGTATGTAAGCTCTGGGAAGCAATATGACAAAATATGGTCTGAGACACACACACATACACAGGGTGTATATGAAGAAAAAAAGGTATGTTTTGAAGAGTCTCTTTAGTGGCCATTACTCTCTACTTTCGATCTGTTGTGAGAACATGTCCTACATCCTTTTATTTTGCTGGCACTAAAAGCAATAGGGCATGACAGGAGCAAAGAGGAAGATTTATGGTCCTTTACCTCAGATAACATTAACCCAGGCTTGCACTTCAGTCTGGGGTACAGTTCTGGCACAGGAGCCCCTGTCACTGTCTACCACTAGAGAATCTGAACTAACTGAATGAGTAATCTTCCTGCTGGCCAGTTACAAGCCTGGGCTGCCAGAAACCTCTCTTTCTATCAGGCAGCTAGGGCAGCAATACGACTCACCGAAGATTTTAATCACTAAACCCTATTTCGCAATTTCAACCTTGATAAGATCATATAACCAAATTAGAAAGATCATTTCATATGTCCAATTCACCCAGAGAGGCAGTGGGAGTGCAATTTTCATGATTCAGTTTCTGATCTTAAACCCTAAGGGGATGTTGAAACATCTAGAAGAATATTCCAAAGAGCGTATGATACATCACAGTGATTAAATGTGTTGAAAACATATGTCTGTGAATAAGTACAGTACAATCACAGTAAAACAGCCTTGATCACATTTAACCAGTGTGTAGTTTGTAAATGCTTGAATATTAAATCATGAAGCAGACACAGAGCCAAAGGTCACTTCACTTAATTACTTACCTATTAGTACCATTTAACATTTACCATCAGGTGTTTAAAAAAGCAGCTGGGACTAAAGTGGAATTTCAGGCAGCAATTCTGATTGACCAGTAAATAAGGAAATATCACTATATCAGTCAAATCTTCCATGCTACTGCTTAACCTCAGTCAAAACAAAAACATTGACTGAAATGACTAAAAAGGTTTTACCTAAAATAATTGAAGCTGCAACACATGCAATATCTTTTGCTTTTTTGGAACTGGTATCATTTTGATCATACACTGCAGCACCCCTAGTTGCAGTTCCAGTGATGGAATGGAAATCTCCTCAGATATTTTAAGTAATGAATGTAATTATTTTCCCTGTAACTCTATTAGCACATCAATTGCAGCTAACTTGTTAGCATTCTGTGTGTGAAATGTTTCTCTGTGTTGGGCTGCTAGTGAGCAACAGGGCTGAAACAGCAAGGACAAAGCCCCCCAAATGTTAAGTGTACATGTTCATGCTGAAAAAAAGCAGATTAAATTAACAAACTTTTTTTTCATAACCAAACTAAGATATATGTGGCGGATAATAACAATTACATCAATGCAGAGGCCAAAACAAGCTCAGTCCATAATCTTATTACACTGCTTACACATTCACATGTGTGTGGCTCGTGTCAATAAAATAACTAGAAAACCTTCAGATATTCAATATGTTGTACATACTTCCAAAAGATATTTTCAACACATATAGAGAAGCTTGAAAATAGAAGTCTGAACAACAAAAAAAGCTCGAATCATGACAGTGTATCACTCAGCAACAAAACTGCCTGACACTATGTTGTACAGTGAAGGAGTGAGAGTGAGGCTCCAAACAGAGGATACAAAATAAGTATAAATAATTAGTAAGGATCTGCCGCAAGCAAGGAACCGAGTCAGCACACGCTTTCACAACAGCAGTCTTCTTTAAGTGGGGCAGGGTAATTATGGCCAAAGGACCGCAAATGAATCAACTATTCACAGATAGGGAGAGAGATTGAACTATTAATAACTACAAAGTCAAACATTGTTACATGCATTAATAGTGAAGGAAAAGAATAAATATTTTACCAAGTTTGTCAATGGTTGTTATCAAATCTGAGGGGACAAAAGAATCTACATCAGCTGTAAGAATGCCAAGAGGGTCCAGTTGGGCCACATGATGGCCACGGATCTGCAGAGTGGGTAAAAAATGAGAGGATTTAGACCAAGACTGCTGTATTTACCAAAAGCCAAGATTTAATAACTCCCTCAGATACCTCATCTAATTAATTAGAGGAAATGGGCAGGACTATGACATATTTTCATTTGCGTAACTTCTTTGACACCTTAATTAAAAATAAATAAAAAGGTAGAAGTTAAAAGTAAAACTGTAAACTGAGCAACATTCTTGAATAAAGCAATACTATAGCTTTCCCCTAATTGCACTTAATTTTGCAGTGGTCTTTTAAAGAATAATGCACTCAACCCTTAGATTTACAGAAACATTTAGAATTACATATGCATTTCCCTAAAACAAACTAAGTTAATCACCTAGTTTTTTTGTTTTTCCTCTGCTCAGTTGTTGGCCACAGGATCATTTCTAGATGCATATTTTTGGTTTGTGAATTATTCTCATCACAGCAAGTAAAAGTTCAGCATTTCAAAGCAAAGCTTCTGCACCTGATGCACTTTTACCAGTGTTACACTATACGTAATACCACTGCCATGTTAATAGCACTTCTGAGAACTGTCCCTAACCCAAATGATATCTGGTCAGCAGTGGTCCTGTGATGGGCCATTTCCATAGGAAGATGGTGTAAATGGCCACTCACAAATTGCCCAGTGACAGATGGGTTACAGTCAGTAATTGTTAGCCTACAAATATGGTGCACATATATGGAAGGTATACCTGATTATATAGCTAGTGAGTTGAAGTACATGGTACCTAATAAGCTGGTCAAAACTAAATCTGTTGATATGGATATTCCCCTTCAAGTCACTAAGGGTTTGACTCACTATACCTGGTACGCCCTTATAAGGTTGTGCACAGCTAGGTGATCCTCTATCACCTTCTGGGACATGGCAGGTGTCTGGGACATGGCTCGGCCCTGGAGAAGAGTGGATGGACGCCTCTCTCCTGTTTCCCCAGAAGGACTGTTGGTCTGGGCATTACGGAAGTAGGCATCCCAAGACTATGGCAAAAACAGATTGAGCCTCTACTTCTAACATCAGAATATCCAGGTGGGTTTTTAAACCTACATTTCCTGTAATGCATGTGATTTCACAAAGTGAATGTGAACCTGCAGCATTTGATATAAAAGGTTTTGCAATAAAGTCTCTGTTACTGAGACATATGAGACAACAAGAATATGTGAACATTTACTGTACCTCATGAACATTTTTGGTGTCCTCTAGCCAGGCATAGTACATCTCCTCCACATAGCTGGAGCTGAGGACTGACAGCGATGACTGAGCAGTCCCAGAGGAACAGCCTCGGTGGGGGTTAAATACTTGTCTTCCTGGCCTGTTATGGGCCAACATCTGCAGGCCAGTGCCTCGCAGGACACCAGCCAGTACCCGAAACTGACTCATATCCACTCAGCCTGATAGAAGGTAGTAGCACAGTAGAAGAGGGTGTTTTGTTTTCATTGATGAACATCACATTTATCCCATATAATTCAGTACTACTTAAGAGAAATGTTACAAAAGAGTCAAATAATAAACATGAGCATACAGTTCTACATATTATCCTATGTATTTGGGTAGTGTTTTGTTTCTCAAAAAACAAATATATATAACAAATTTTGGGGTAATAAATATTAAACTAATGAAAATGGTGTTTCTTCTCATACATTATTAGTAATATCAAAGGGAACTTT
>JBBPDA010000145.1:19989243-20003806 GCA_037974385.1 Arnoldichthys spilopterus
CATGTAAATTCATGTTTCTGTGTGTATAAGTGTGTTGGCTTAATCATTCCTAAAGCTCTTTTTATGGAAAAACCCAGTAATTCCCATTAATTCACTGGTTTGGGCTTAATCAGTCATTAATTAGATGAAATCAAGTCCTGCTGCTGGAGCTTCACACATTTCACACATCCATGAAGTGGATGGAGGCATGGAGGAGAAATCTAAAGCTAGATGTATGTATGTGACCTACTTGCCAGTCTCTTTCATTTAACAGAGTACTCAGGTCTTTTTCATTTGCTACTCATTAAAACCTCTTCCTTGACCAAATCCTCTCTTTGCCACGCAAGGATTCGCCGACACACTACATCGTCTGTCTCTGCTGCCAGACAGACACCACTACACCGCAATTCTCCGTGTGTGGGCGCCTGCATTCGCCCGGAGCGTTAACAGATCTGCATCTGCGTATCGACTGTCCGGCCACTACTGTTTACAGCTCTAACAGCACTGCCTGCAGTACAGCTCTGCTATCGTGGCCTGCGATGCCCTAATCTCTATACCTTAAGAGAAAACGTCACCTTGGAAGGTAATGCGAGGAACAGAGGTCCGTTTCAGCCCCGACTTCGAGTACAGCTCATTGTCGCTCGATTCTAGGTCGATTTCGTGCCTGTGTCCGTTAATCCCCCAACGTCAAATCCTTTTAAGCCCTCGGGCACTAAAGGGGAGCGCTGCATTAAACGCCCCGTCTGCAGTAACTGAATATTGCAGGGCAGTACAACCGTAACGCTGGAGGCCTGTGTCTGCAAGCTACCATCTGTGTTGGGACGGTGCATACACAAAACGGGTTAATGGGAGGGACCAGGTAGTAAGCGCTGAGCAACCGAAGTAGGGTGGTGCAAAGGACAGGTCTGCACCTTATTATGGTGGAGCTGGGTGAGTTAAGCCTTCTGTAAATGATTAGAGAACTGTTAGACAACAACAAAAAAGGGTGTTTTATTTCTAAAGGCAGAATGTGCTGTATCTACCTAAATGTAAAATCTCCATTCAAGAGCCCTGAACACAACAGACATGAATTATCTATCCAAGGTCAGTGAAAGGCTATACTGTGATAATGACTTAAATCATAATTAGTTTTATATATAATGTACAAGTAATGTGTGAATTTCCTTCACCCCCTCCAACACTAGTTCTTGTTCCCATTACTAGACATTGAGAGCACTTGGTTCTCCCTATTTATATGCAATGTCATAAAGCACTGCAATGACATAATGTTTCCCAGCTTTGACATATACGATCCAGCTATTCAAGTCATTAACAAGACCTTCCTTATTCAAACTGGGTGTTTCGGAGCAGGGACTACCCCAGGACCAAGGCTGGGTACCACTGATATAATGTAGATCTTATCCAGTTGCCAATCAATATCTAAAGACTTCCAGATTTAAAGACCCTTAAAAAAAAAAGAAGGTAAAGAAAGAAAAAAGGAAAAAAGCAAGCAGGCAAGGTCAGGCAATTATGAGTGAAAATGTCATTTTGTTGCTATGACTGCAAGTCTTGACAAAGATGGAGTTGGGAGCCTCCCATTTCTGGCATCTTATTAAAAGCATTCGTTTTAAAATCCCCCGATAGCACTGCCGAACACCCAGCTTTGTGAAATTACCACCTTTTGGCATAATCACTTTAAAACGGTAATGCAAACAGGGAGTTTTCTTGTTCTCTGTACCACCAGCTTTTTGTTTGCAGACGGGGTACAACTTCCTTAATGCATTTCTCTGACATTTAAATTCCAATTACAGTTTGACCCTCTGTTGGCATCACTATTCAGCATTCACAAAGATGGAAATGCATCCATTTTGAAATGTTTACAAAAAATGTCCAGCTGGGAAAAATCTGTTGCTATTAGCATTGTTTTGAGATTTTAATGACTAAATAGTCCACAGCTAATAAAGGCCAATCAGAAACAAGATGGAGGTCAGTATGATGAGAGCGGATAACTAATCTACTCAAGAAGGTCAAAAAAGATACAGCTGAGTAACAGGTCATAATTTAAGGGTATGACTCACTGGTAATGTGCAGAGCACATGGTACTGCATCCTGCTGTTGCCGATCTACCTACTCCTAGCAGTGATAAATGAGCCATGTCAAACGGTCACTGGTGCTTCCTTTATGAAACACACAGGCTCTGTCTGCCATCATAACAACACAAGTTAAACCTTACAAGATAAAAATATGGCAAAGGTATGCACAATTTTTCACCATGATTACATGGATATGTAATAACTGACTATGAATAATTCAATGAATAATCTATAAAGGGAAAACAATGTTCCAACTAAACGCTATTAGTCTCCTTGATTACATGGTTACGCTGTAAATAAGTCTACACTGCCTAGTATGGCAGGGCAACATACATCAGATGTGGATGGTACCACAGGTCCAGGCATCTAAATCTTATAGCACAGTTATTCCTAGTTAATGCTACAAATTAACTTTAAAATTGTAAAACTTCATATAAACCAACAGTTAGTCACACATCCTGATGGGTGAAATGACCACTAATAATACCCTGCATCAATTGCAAAGTTTATTAGTTAGCCATTTAATTATGAATAAAGCGTACAGAGAAAAAAAAAAGGTTTAACAAAAAAAAAAGAAAAAAAGAAAATTACATTGTATAAACTTTCATAATAAATTGCTAAAAGAACTTACATGCTGAGATGATAAATGTATCCACAATTCAGTATGGCAGCAATACCTTTAACATGAATAATTTCTTTCAGAGGGAAAACCACTTGCTTAATAGTTACTGTATTTGCTTTAATGTGGAAAACTTAGATATTTGAAAACTCAATTACAGTAATATTTTTCTGATCTCAATATGGCAAAAAATCATGAGTTTAGCTCAATACATTTTTCATAAACCAAGTTTGATAAGGAAAATCAGTGTCCATTTAAAGAATTTTCATGCATATAGTATTACACAGTTCTACATACTGTACTGAGTCTGAGTAAGTGCCTGCTAACAGTCAAACAATCGAGACATATATGCCTGTGTCAACCAATATTAAACACAACATGCATTAACTTTGGTCACAAGTGTCTGTCTGATAAAAGGAGAAATGCAAATAACCAGCAACCAGGATTACTATTGCTATAGTCTCAGGCCACATTTATAGAGTATTATGACTTGAGACAATATATTCACCAGCTCAAAAAAGGCATACAGTATTCCTATACATCACATCTCAAAAAAATCACCTAAAAGGTTTCTCGCTAAAGAAGAAAAAAGCACTGAGGATTTGAAAAAGAGGTATGAAAGCCTGTGACAGGCCAGCATTAATGGCAGTCTGGTGGACAAGAAGAGACTGCAGTGGACAGGTGGCTGCTGCAGCTGGGGCCAGGGCTGGGCTGAGAAACAGGATTTGAGCCGATCTGCTCATAGATGAAGCCATACAGACTGACATCAGGCCTCTGACTATGACTGTTCTTACACACTACATTAAAGTACTGTTTCAGGAGCCCATACAAAGTGCCTAAAGGGAAAAAAAGAGACACAGTTAAGGAAGGCAGTTAACTGGAATCATGTGGCAAACATTATCATATACATCAGGAATCAGTGACAATTCAAAAAGTAAAGTGCAGCATTTAGCATATTTATATCTGCATCAGAGTCTTTAACAATGTCAGGGAAAAAAAACAAGAGCTGAACTTGATACTGCTTAAACAGGACAAATCATATTACTTATATTAACAAGCTAAAATGAAGTGCATACATTCATGCAATAAAATAAGTACATCCCATGGATATTACGATATTACCAAACATGCAAATATTTCACCCTCTTTGATACAGTGCCTACAGAGAAGGGTGATAATACTCCCACAAAACTTTTTTACAGTAATTTTCATAATTATAATTAACAACAACAAAAAAACTTACATTCAAATCACACATTCAAATAATATAAGATTAGAATCAGATGTTCCAGATTAGATTCATTTAAACCTCCTGCAGGTGGAACCTGGCTTATTGAAACCTGACATCTAGGTTGTGGCGTTAGCTACTATTGAAGTGTGTGGCATCTTTATACCAAGTTCTAAAGAACTCTCCACTGCTCAACACAAAAACAAAAAAGGGTTGAGTCAGTCAAGGTATTTCAAAAGATCTAAATAATTCAAAATAAAAGGCTAGCAATTTGTCCAGGACTTGCTGCCCCACCAAAATCAAGACAAAAGCAGACCATTCGATGTGAAAAGAGGTCTCCAAAACCCCCCAAAATCACTTTCACCACAGGATTGTAAGGTAACTCTTGCAACTGTTGGTCTAAAAGCGCATATGTCTGCTGATATATCAGATGTACATGGAAGATGTGCAAGGATAGTATGCCATAGTATCTTTTCTTTTCAAAAAGAACATTAAATCAAGACATTTTCCAAAGAACATATAGGCAAAGACCTTCTGGAATAATGTAGATTAAGTTGTTTGACTACAGTAACAGCGTACGTGTGTGGCACAGACCAAAGATGGTGGTGGAAATGCTAGGCTTCTGCAGTCATTGATTTGGCCGTTAAATCTGCATCATATAAAAATGTGCTTGAGGAGTGGTCAAAATGTCAGCAATATCAGAGACTGATGGACAAATATGCAAAACAACCTTCTATATGTCCAGGCAATAATAGGTTCTTAGGCCTGAAATATGTGTGGTTATTTTTGTTGGTTAAACAATTCAAAAAGTTACATTTCCTTATGGTTTTGTTCAAACATATCACTTTTATCTGTAGGCACTGTATTAAATAAGTTGAAATGTTTGCTTGTTGAAATATGTTGAATAAGCTGTATAAGGAATGGTATTACCTGCCAAAAAGTTCACTTAAGAAAACTTGGCAAACACTGTAAAGGAAAGGCCTACATGTGGCCTACAAGGCTTGACTGTAGTGGAAACAGGAGACTGCAGAGGAACTAGCCTATCCTAAAATGGCTTCCATGGGGAAAAGACTGTCCTTACCCACAGTGATGTGCCCCTTTGTGAGGAAAGCATGTAGATCATTAACATCCCGCATGAGCTCAGCATCACCGAATGTGAAGTAGGCCACATCTCTGCCTGCCTCTGCTGCTGCCATTATCTGTAGCAGGGCTGTAAATGCAAAACCACATGGCATTGGACTGAATTAGGGCTCACAAACTATGCAGTGCTGATGGATCATATCCCGAGGTGTACGGAGTTAACATTCTTCTATAACTGTTTAATCTGTTAACATTTATTATTTAGAATAATTGTACATTATTTTATGTTTAATTCATACAAGTGCATTTAATACACACCTTACTTAAGAGCTAGTGAAAGTCTGGCTTTTATTGTTGTCCTCTGTTCCTAGTTGTTGTGAATATGACTGACAGCTAATTTTTTTAAAGGTAAATAATCCATGCCTAACATTTCTTATTAAGGGATTCAATCTTAGTCACACAGCATCAAACAGTCAGAGGAGTCTTTAAATATTTTAAGAGGTTGAATACAGCTCATTGATTAATGAATAATGCTCTAATGAGAACTGCTACTTACAATGAGTAACAAGGAAATAAAGGCCCGTGCTTAACTGGCCAAAACACAATGACATTACAACAAAAAATAACTGTATATTCAGCTGTATGGACCAGCTTCTCCTGGTAAATGAGCTAAAGACATGTAGAATTATAATGTCCCAGTAACTAATTTCCAAAAGACAGACGTCCAGGATGCTCTAATTGACCCTAACTCTTCTTAAAAGCAATTTATGTAAAAGGGCAGACAATTTGTTTTTTTTCCATCTAAACATAAACTTGCCATACATGTGTCATCTCTGATTAATTAAAATGCATTAGATGATCAATAAAATGTGAGCAGAAAATATGTCCTAACTAAATGAAAGGGAGCAATGTAGAGTAATGACACTGTAACGCTGCAAAGAATGCCTCTGCCTATGGAGCATACACGCACACACGCACCTTCATACAGCAATCAGGTCTAATCGGGATATTTTAGTGATGCTCCCTGTATAAAACACTCCAAAATTCTGAATATGGAGTCATTAACTATAATATAGTCATTAGCAACAGTGGGGGAAGTATTGATTGGGAACTCAGACTCTAAGGTGTTTATACTTCATCAGTTTTCATTTGCAAATGAAAACCTGACTAACAGAGAATCTGCAGTAAAGGTTTTTATGGTGAGAAGATAATGGGAATAAAAAGATCTTAATAAGTACTTAAGGTGGCTTCATGGGCTGATCAACAGCTTAGCAGATATAAGAGGCAAATCAGTCATACTTGCATAATTACTTATTCACTGGTGTAATTATTTAACATAAAACAACAGGTGGAGTTTGTATTTATTCCCCATTAACTGATAAAGATCAATATTAAAACCAACAGATGTTTCATTTTCATTCATCCAGCATGCCACAAGCTGGTCTACCTTTGAGTCGCGTGTCTCCCCCGAACGCACCACATCCCCAGTTTCCTGTGGCAATTGCTGAGAGGTTCTGTGTGCTGACACTATGCCGCACAAACCCACAGTACGCCTAAGAAAAAGAATTATTTACACAGAGCAAGAGTAAACAGCAGCTCTCCTGTGGGAGAGTAACCATGGGTACATGACAAAGGGGACACACAGACATCCCTGGATAATAAACACAAATAAAAACATGAGGTACCAACAACACTACAGGGGTATTCCAGCCTAAAGCTACCATGTAATGTTATTTGTCATGTTGTGTATCAGGGGGGTGGCATTGTACACCCACACACAGATCAGCCATAACATTAAAACCACCTACATGATATTGTGTAGGTCCTCCTCAGTTGCCAGAACAGCTCTGTCTGTAGTGCACTGTGTGTTAAGACACCTTTTTTTGTTTTCTATCATAGGAGCAGTGTAGTAGTGTAGTGACGGTACCTTGCTCAAGGGTACCTCAGTAGTGCCCGGGCTGGGACTCGAACCTGTGACCTGTGTGTGTGTGTGTGTGTGTGTGTGTGTGTGTGTGTGAAGCTACATTCGCATAGTGTAATGCACAGTTTTCTGGAAATGCATTATTATTTATTTTATTAAGTTGCTGTCGTATTATAGACTTTGTTTATCGTTTTTGCACTATTACTCTTCATAATGCTACAAATGTTTTCCAAACTAATTTCCTTGTACTTTCAAGAAAAAGTGGTTGTTCACCATTCCCAGGAAAAAATGTGACATTTGCAAAATGTTCAGGAATGTTCAAAATGTTTAACTTCAGTATAGGATGTTAAAACACCACTGAAAAAATGAAGCTCAATAAAACTGCATCGCCAGTATATCCACCAAGGTATACTGTAAAGAATGGTAACTAACAAGCTAATTTGCTGACTGCACCTTTAAGCATTTGCCAAGTAATTTCTGTGCTCTCAATTGTAATGTTATACAGTAGCAGTAACATTAGCTGCCTGGCTTCTTTCTATTTTATTTCATGGAATTTAAAAAATAATACTCTACTGACCTTATTGAGTTCCCTTGTGATTTTGTCTGGGTGGAACTGCTCCATGAAGTGTCTGAACTTTAGCGCATCCAGAGCCACAATCTCTGTACACCTCCTCTGCCACTCATCCCTGAGCGAGAAAGGAGGATATTGAGAGCCAACACGGTAAAATGAGTTCTGTTTTAAAATTTAATGAATATCAGGTTCAAAAAGTGAAGCCACAGGCAAGCAGTGTTAATTTCCCTATTTATACATAATCACCCAAGCTGTATCATTGTTCTTTGAGCAAATAGCACTGATCTGTTAATTGCAGAAATGCTTTAGGACCTGGACTGCATAAGACTGACTTACAAACAGTCAATCTGTTGGTTGTTGGAATGTGTAACTTCTAATATAATGCCTCTATGTGAAGCTAACTCCAATCTCGAGGATGTCTAAAGTCCTGTGTGACAGGGTGCAGTTGACTCCATTGTCCATAACTTAAAAAGTACTTGGTGTCCTTTTGAGTACACATCCTAATTGCATGAACATTCATGTTGATGTAGACAGCAGCAACAAACAATTTGAAAATATGTTCTAATATACAGATATCACAAAAAACAGGGCATGTTCTATGGTAGTTGTTGTCTTAGTAATGTGGTAATCCTTATTGTATTATACTGCATTTAAAAGGTTATTGAAAACTGCTTAATTTCTCCTTTTTTACCTTGGTGTCTCATCTTTGTGATTGTCCTTCCATTTGTAGCTCTCTGCATAACCAGAATATTTACTGTATTGCTCCGTGCCTGCAAATGAACAAAAAAAACCCAAATGAAATACACAGAAGAAATAACAAAAGAAAGAGCAAAAATAATATTTTGAAGATTAAAAGCAAATACAGAAAAATTACTATTTTTTTGCTGCTAAAGACTACCAGCATGGAGTGAATTGATTTTCTGAATTACATTTATTTCAAAAGAAAGCAATCAGCATGGGTCAGGACTAAAAACCTTTAGCCCCTCTACCACAAAAGCAGGGAACTTGAGATTAAAGTTGGCAGAGAGAGAACTACCTGGGTCATTCCATTACCAACTCACCAAGAATTCAGAACTTTTCCTAGTTCATGTTTTACATTTTCTCTTAGTCATTCAAGTAAAATCTTTTAGGAAATGAATTGAACCTTGCAAAAACCCAGAGCTCGACTCCAGATACTTTAGTTATAGATTTATGAAGTTCCTTAATTTTTGCAATTCTTTGTATGTGTAAACCTCACCAACTGTTATTTTCACATGTATTTATGTAAATGGTTTTGATTAATGTTTCACAGTAAAAGTACATTTCAACCTGTACTAAGAATCTTTAATTTTCTCTGTGTAAAATGTAAATAAAAATAGAAATCATAGATTTGCAAATCTCATAAACCCATATGTTATTCACAATAGGACAAAGAAAACATTTTAAATGTTTAAACTGAGTTAATGGACCATTTTAAGAAAATTAGGTAATTTTGAAAAAAGTTTAGACAGGGCCATGTTTACCACTGTGCAGCATCACTTTTTTAAGAACAGTCAGTAAACATCAGGGAACTGAGGAGACCAGTTGCTGGACTTTTGAGAGAGCAATGCCATTCTTGTCCGATATAGGATTCTTACTGCTCAATGGTTATGCTGAGGAACATTGTTCTGTTGCCATTTGTAGACATAGTTTTTTGCAGATTGGTGATTCTTTGCCCAGCTTTACTTCTGAGAGATTCTATCTCTCAAAGATGTTTTTTATACCCAATCATGTTATTACCTGTTACTTGCTAGTTAATAGGTCAGTAACTAGTTGCAAAATGTTCTTCTAGCTGTTTTAGTACCACTTACTTTTCCAGCCTTTTCCCAACTTTTTCATTAACACTTTATAGGAAAATGTTAAAATTCATTGTAATTATATAACAAATATATTTTTCCTTCATTTATTTATTGTTATTAACAGCTAATGGTTTAGACTTCTCACTGGGTGTAATATATTCACTGGTTTTATTTTATAGGAAGTTATTTGTACTATGTTGACAAAGTTTTCTACATCTGTGTGATACCTATTGAGCCTGTTTTGGTTACAATATATTTGTTACAGCTTGTAATGGCTTGGTTTGTTGCATACTAGATGATGTCACATTGTTGCAGGTATCTAAACAAAATATTAATCTTAGTTCTAAGTGCAATATACGTATATGTTTTGCGATTTTAAACCTACTGAACTAACTTCTGATATCAACCAGTAGCATCAGAAAACAATAAATGTAAGTCTGGGCTAATCCCACTTTAAAACTGTTTAAGCAGATTATTGCAAAAAAAATTAAAAAACTGCAACATATCCAGACGAATAAAAGAGTGCAACCCTAATTCATCACTAAGCAGTTTGATGTGACATTAGGACCATATTCCCAATTCAAACAAACTTGAAAGATAATCTTTGTGTCTTCTTCTTACAGTTTTTTACTTCTAGATTTTCCCCCAATAGAGAAAAGGCTTCATAATCTCTCTCTAGCTGTTTTCTAAAAAAGGAACTCCATGACATGGACTGGTTGATTGAGATGAATAGACCCACTCATCCATCTTTTCTGGTGTACAACCTGCCAGACTGATTTTTTTTACACTACAGGTATGAGTTGGAAAAATGCAAAGGAGTAGGATGTAGTTTTGAAATTCCAAGTTTTTTTTTTTTAACATTACAACCTTCTGAATGGTCCTGCAGGAACAGATGTGCTAAGGTTAGGTCAGTTACTTTTTGTGTTTGCTTTAGTCTCTGAGGAGCTCCAGGCTAGACAGCACAAGAGCATGTCTTTCATTAGAACTCATTAATGTCTGCAGCTGCTTATCAAACCCAAATAAAGTCTAGTTACTAGACAACTGAATCAATGTGGCCAACCATCTGCAGAACAGAATATCCAGATCCTACTACCACAAAGACAACGCAAATGCTTGCTGTAAAAATACAAATCTTTTGAAACACTTAATATTAATATAGTGATGTCAAACATAACACGTCAATAAGTGTGTTAAAATATTAACCACTAAATATTAAATGCCCATAATGTATTGTCCAAGCTTGACCCAAGTTCAGACTGAAGCCCAGCTTATCATGAACTGTTGCTAAGACTACACTAATTATAACTATAACCTGCTCATTAAAATGCACCTTTCAAATTGCAAAATAAATTACGTCATTTACAGCTACTTACATAGTAAATTTATCACTCAGGTACAAAGAGTCTAAATGTCATGTACATGAAAATATTTTTTCTGATTTCAGCAATATTAAAATTTGGCAGACTGCTGGAAAGGGGAAAAGCTACAATTACCCTTGAGGACCTCTGAGAGAAAGTAAAGTGAAACTACTGACTGCAGATTAATTCTACAAATTAATTTTCTTTTTATTGTTCTACAATATATAATTAAAAGAAAAAAATTTATATTATTAATATTAAATAAAAAAAAACAAATATCCTGTTTATAAAAGGTATGTAGCACAAGAACAAAGTGGAATGTAAATGACAAATGCCACAGGAAGGTATTTTTTTTTTGCAGCCTGAATATTTGTTAAATACACTCATTGGTTAGATTCATGCAGCCAGTGCTCTTACTAAAAGCTGATGATGGAATCTGGTACATTCACTCCATAGGAATTATGATTTACATGTTTGAACAATAATCTTATTGAAATTATAAAGGTAGTAAATATATTCAGATTAAGTTTCTTTTATCCACTGTGTTACTATAAATGCACTCCTTTTTAAAATGTTTAAAATATTTAGGGTCAAATTGGAGCAATAAGCCAAATGTGATTAATTACACAAAATTATGCAATTCATTATTTTAAGATTTTGACAGCCCTAAACCCATACTATCAAACATAAAGAAAAGATCTGAACCGACATGGCTCCAGATGATGACGTCAGTGGCTGCCCAAGTCACGATTTCCTACAGCAATGTCAACCTTTTGGATCCAACAGCAGAATCAGCATTTTTCACCTTCATCCAATTTGTGGTCATAACCAGAGCCATTGGCACCCAGACAAAGAGCAATCACAAGATTAAAATGCAACCGTGTATCCAATGCTCAAGCTTTTCTGCCAGCTCCACTGACGCACTAAGAGTGCATTAAGAACCATGCGTTATGACACATCGATTGTTGAATGTGATTTGCTGTAAAAATGTACTGGGGTCAGTGATGACTTGCCTAAAAACGGAGACCACAATGAATATTTCGTTTGTTCTAATGGCTGTGATGAAATGGCTGGCTCCATTAGTGGAGCAGGGCTAGCCATCATTCTTTATGCCCTTTGGTAATACAAATACGTATCAAGATTGGGGGGTAGCAAAGTGAGATGTAAGGTGGAGAGGGTGGGGGAGGGAGAGAGAGAGGGCTAGAGAAAGAGTGAGGGAGAGAGAAGGAAACACAGAAGTACAATACAATTCTAGTTTTCAATGTCAAGTAAAATGCAATAAAAAAATATCTTTAGGAGATTTGGAATATTTCTCAGTTAAGGACATCGCTACAGAATGACAGTGTAAAAACAAACAATGCCTTACACCCAGCCCTTCAGCAAGTTTGGTGAGTGGGAGAAGGCATGGGTGGATGAGGAATAGCTGGCTCTGCAGGTGTGAGAATGGGCAAAAACCCCTTATACCAAAGCCTAGCCTCTTTAAACGCCTTCACACACTGGGACATGGAAGAATGCATCCAACCATGCAGTTTCTCCCACTTCACATTTTCAAGCATAGATATCATTTATCTTCTCCCCTTGGCATGATTTCAAAGCTCACCCAAGTAACAGGATTAATCAACTGGACAACTCTGAATCTCTCGCTTTCCCTCCATCGCTAGCGTTGGTGATATTACATGAAGTAAGACTCATTAATTGTATCTCATGAGGATCATGAAGACTAATGTAGGCGGCGTCCACAATATGGAACATTTATAAGTCAGCCTGGCAGACTAATTAACAAAAGAGTTGTCAAACATGTGATTCTATACACATGAACTGCTAGACAACTTAACATCTTCCATAATACAAAAAAAAATTGCAACATAGTTTGTTCCTGCTCTACACTTGCCAGAAAATATGACAGCTGGAAAAACAAAAACCATTTTAACTTGACTTATTAAACAAGATGATCCATATATACAGATCAGCCATAAAATTAACACCACTTGCCTAAAATTGAGTAGGTCCCCTCATGCTGCTGAAATAGCTCTGACTGTGATGCACTGTGTGTTCTGAGATCTTTCTATCACAGTCAGCATTCACTTTTTAAACCCCAGAAGCTCTTCTGTGGGATCGAACCAGATGGGCTAGCCTTTAATCCCCACATGTATCGGTCAGCCTTGGGTGCCCACAACCCTGTTGCCGATTCACCAGTTGTCCTTCCTCAGATCACTTTTGGTAGGTACTAACGACTACATACCTGCCACACTGCACAAAACCTCCACAAGCCCTTTTGGAGATGTTCTGACTCAACTGTCTATAGAATAAGGATCTTGTTAAAGTGGCGATGATCTATACTCTTATCCATTTTTTTATTGCTTCTAGCTTATCATCTTGAAGAACTGACTTTTCACTTGCTGCCTTTTATCCCCCCTGTCTTGGTCACTGCTCTGTAGGAACAGCAGTGGGAGAGGGATGCAGCAGGCACCTGGCAGGGGTGTGGTAACTGTAGTGAGAGATTGATGTGTTTGGGATAAGAATGATGCAGGACACTAACTCACAACCGGGGCTTCTCTTCAGAGCTGCAGCTCAGTCAGCGAGCAATCTTTATAGGGACACAGCAGAAGATGAGGGAGCGATAGAGGAGGGCGGCAGATTTTAGTGTGTTGACTCAACACAGTGAGCTGGAAGGTGAAAAATAAGGCAATTCGGCTGGGGAGAAATGAGGAATAACGGGCAGCCTGGAGTGAATCAATGTAATGGATTTACGTTCAGATTGGATGGGGAAGAGAACGGAGGAAGTATGAATGGAACCCAATGAATACATGGCCCTCAGAGAGAAATGGCAAATAACTTTCCAAAGGGAAAAAAAACAAACAAAAAAAAACAGTTACCTCTGAACGGTTTTAAAAAGTGATGAGGTCAAGAAAATAATGAGAAATACTTCAATTATTTGAAAATTGCTTAAATATTAATTTCAAAATAAATTCTTGCTTGACAGAGAACACTGCTTATGTAAAATAACTGACCTGTTAGATAAGGACAAAATAATAAGCAATAATCAACGACAGAAACAAGCTGATATTTCACTTTGAGGAAGGAATAACATGAACCTGAATATCTGCATAATAATCTGAGTGTTTTTAAAAAAAAAAAAAAAAGGTCAGTATAAGGACAGACATAAATGACAACTCAAATCAACTAAACTAATGGAGAAGTAGGAAGAGACAGAAGGAAGGGAGGGGCAGATTGTGAATGTGTGTGTGTGTGTGAGAGTGAGAGTGAGAGTGAGAGAGAGAGAGAGAGAGAGAGAGAGAGAGAGAGAGAGAGAGAGAGAGAGAGAGATTTAAGCTCTGTGATCTGCCTGAGAAACAGTGAGGTGTCCACTCACCTCTTTAAGGATGCGCTCATTGAAGAACTGCTGAAGCTTCTCATTACAGTAGTTGATGCAGAACTGCTCAAAACTGTTGTGCTCGAAATACTCTGAGGACAACAAAAAAAAGGAGAGAGTTAGAGGGAGACAGACGGAGACATGGAGAGGAAAAAAAGAGAGGAGAAAAAGTAGGAGAGGAGAGCGAGATGGAGATGATAGATGGATAGAGAGGGAGAGGGAGAAGTGATGAAAGGGAGATGAAAGAGGGATGAGCGATGGAGAACGAAGGGAGGAGAAGGAGTGCAAGGCTGTGTGAGTGATTGAGAGCAGAGAGTAGCTCATGAATGCTAAGTGTGTCACACTGAGAGACTATTTCACTGCTTCACTTTCAGCCCCACAGAGAAAATGACCATAGAGAGGCTACAAAGGAGTGTGCGCACACACACACGTGCAGCCTTTCCAAACTAAAAAGCATTTGATACATTAGATTGACACACACACACACACACACACACACACACACACACACACACACACACACACACACACACACACACACACAC
>JBBPDA010000145.1:20003906-20024285 GCA_037974385.1 Arnoldichthys spilopterus
GAATGTGGGTGTGGGTGGGAGAGGGAGAGGGAGAGTGAGAGAGAGAGAGAGAGAGAGAGATGTTCAGCAAGAACCAGACTGTTTGCTGACCTGTGATAATAAGGCACTCGTTATGATCCAAAGCTTCGGTAAAGAGGCGTGACACAATAAGCTCTGGGTTGATGAGGAAACGGATCTCCTCCTGGACCAGCCCCAGTCCAGTTACTCCTCCTCCTACCAGCCTGTTAGCAAAGTCCACCTGCAGAATGTATACACATTCAATAACTATCAAGAATTTATAAGCTCTCTTCATAGTAGAGACCATTAGCTATTAGTCCCAGAAAGGTAGGCAAATAAAAAAATGCTACATTAAAAGACTGTTAGCTTCTTTAATGCTCAACTGGTCAGATGAGGTATATGCTTTTTCAAAATGCTACACACTATTTGATTTCGTACATTTTTTTGCATAAAAACATGTGAAAATGTGCCTTGTGACCTGTATGCATTTTTACGATACAACAAAGCAATGCAAAGTAATGCACTGCAATAAAATACAAAACATTTGTGTTGTATTGTTGGATTCTTAGTATTAACACAGACAAGCAACACTGTATATAATCATTATCATATAAAAGATCTCTAATTACTAAATAACCCAGTTTACAGGTCAGCAGCTAATGCTATAGCCCCCATTTAGAGATATATTGCCATTTAGTCTCCCCCTAAGAACTAAACTAACGGTTATTAGGCCAGCTTTTAAGTTTTTAACCTGGCATGCTCTATGTCAACCAAGATTTACAAGACTAGCATCAAAACAATGCATTAGACTATGTAAACTTTATGCAGACTAAAACCTTTTATATGTTCTTCTAAAACACTGGTCAGTAAAACTGTTAAAGTGGGATTTAAACTTACTTATGCATAGCTGACAACACATTAGACAGCCAATAGCATGTGCTGACGCCAGTCAGTCATTGCTTATAGTAATTACAGGTGGCTAGGTAGCCAGACAATTTAACATTGCTAAGGTAATTTAGCAGGTGCTACCATGAGCAACGTCAAGCTTCATTCAGCCACTAGATGGTTGTGGTTGTGTTCAGATCAAAACTGCATTTCTGATTAAAGCTCTAATCCTAGTGCCTTGCAGAGCACTGTAGTGGAAGTTCTGAGCAATGGTAAAGTACATCCAGATGCAGCTCTGAGTAAGCAGAATAAACAGAAGTAGATAGCTGGTGTGAAGCTGTTTTGCCGACTGTCAGGGCAGGCTCAGTGGCCCACAGCCTCTTCAGTGAGAGGGGGGGAGGGAGGATGTCAGGCTGCCAGCTGTTCTCGCTGATCAGGTCACTCAACTCGGGTCTGGGCCATGAATTCTCTCCTCTGCGCCACTGACAGCCTGTCAACCCGCCCCCCACCCTTCCGGAAACATCCGTCAATCTGGCCAACGGGACCCCAGACCCACGGGACCTCCCAGGATTGCTCATGTGTGTATGCATCAGCTGTCAATGTGCGGCCAAATAGAGGAGAGGTGAGAGCAATAGAGGCAGGCAGACTACTCCTGGCACACGCACTCACTGATTGGGCTAAGGCTGTGCCAGGAGGGCCATGGTCAAGCCATGGGGTCCAACCCCATCTCAATCAGCCAGGAAAACACTTCAGCTGATTTGACGCTTTATTTAATCAGCAAGTACTGCACTGACACACAGCTGCCAGAGCATCACAAAGTTCCACAGTTCCAGGCGATGTACTGGTACTAAATGTATGTACATAAAAAATTTCACAAAATATCAGAGAACAGCATTAATAAATGAAGATGTACTCCACCAAACCATTGTACAGAGGTGTAGTTCAACTAAAATACACCTTGTCAACATGTTATCTTAAGTATGTAAAGCAACCTTGGGATTGTGAAAGGTGCTATAAATTCAACAGATTATTATGATTATTATTATTGCTATAATTATTATTATTATCTGGCCCTGAGAGCTGAATGTGTTTTATTTGAAAACGGTCATGTGAAGAAACAAGTACATCCCATAGAAACTGTTAATTTTTTGTATACAGTGCCAACAAATGTGATTACACAACAATAAATAGTTGACATTTTAGTCTTTTTCATACAAACCCCATTTCCAGAAAAGTTGGGATATTTTCCAAAATGCAAAAAGAACAAAGAAAGGATTTTCAATAATTTGAGTGACCAACTTAATTGTATTTTGTAAATATATAGAAATATAGAATATGATTGCTGCAAGCTGTGACCGAGATAAAATAAGACATGCACAGAATATTGAAGTAACACCAGTTTGGAAGACTCTGAAAGGCTCAGTCTTTGCAAGCAAGGATGGGTCATGATGTGTGATATATTTGTTAAGTCAATTTTAAAGGAACATTTCTTAAAGCAAGATTGCAAAGAGGCTTTATGGCTTTCAGCATCTACAGGACATAATATTGAATAATACTATATAGTGGTCAGAAACCACTACTACTAGAGCTGGGAATCTGTAGGCACCTAACAATTTGATTACGATTAAGAGGGGTGTGATGGAATGACGAAGATTATCAATCTACTTTTTTCCCCCTCACTGTACAATAAAAGATGTGATAGAGTTTGTAATTCACTTTGCCCTTTACACACTAGGTAGAAGCTTGTTCAATGGTCTTCTGTTTGGCAGCAACTACAACCGGGTGTTTTTCTGCCTCCTCTGAGTGGAAACGTGCAATATGGTTTCTTATGTTTATTTTGCCTCCAAAATATTTTTGTGTAGTTTGACACAACTTGTATAGTAGTGTATTTCTTGTCCAGGTCCTTTTTCCCTTAAACTTAGAAGCCAAAATGGTACTAGCTTTTGATGCAGTGGGTGCCAAATAGCCATCTTGTGTCTCTGTTTTGTGCATGCCATAGACTGTCTTGGTGCTGCACCACCAGCACCACTGCCTCTTGCTTTCAGTCAATATTAAGTTAACAATTAACGTTTAGAAAATCGATTTTGACATTCGTGAATTCATTCAGAATCACCCATGTTCGCATCAAGGTGCATCTAAAAACATAGCCACCTAGGCTCGGGAGTACCTCTGAAAACCACCTTTACTGAACACAGTCCGTCACAGCATCAAGAAATACAACTTGAAACTGTATTACACAAGGAGGAAGCCATTTACCAACTCCAGCACAAATCAAGTTCTCTGGGCCCAAGCTCATCTCAGATGTGTGGAACCGTGTGCTGTGTCAGAGGAGTCCTCATTTCAGCTTGTTGAAACAAACAAAAAAAAAAGTTCCCTGTGCCAAAGGTAAAAACAGCTTTCCGGATGAATTATGCAAAACAATATGCTGTAATGGCATGGGATGCATCAGTGCTTAAGGCATGGGTAAATTCCATATATGTAAAGTTGCCATTGACACTGAAGTGTAAATTAGGATTTTAGAGAGACATATGCTGCCATCAAGGTGATGTTTATTCCTGGGATGTCTATGCTTATTTCAGCAGGACAATGCCAGACCACATTCTGCAAAGGCTAAAATAGCATTGCTACATAGACACAGTGTGTGTGCGCATTTGACAGGCCAGTTAGTCCAAATGTATCTATTGAAAATGTATGATGCAGCATTAGGATGAGAAGCAGACAATGGCAAGCACGACTGAACAGCTCAAGTTTTATATAAAACAAAAATGGACAAAATTTCCAAATGTAAAACTACTACAGTTAGTATCCTCAGATCCAAAACCAATAAAAAGTGTTATTAGAAGGAAAGTTCATGTAACAATGCAAAAAACAAAGTGCAAAATTGTGTGTTTATTGCATTTTGAAATTTTCTGGAAATGGGGTTTGTAATTTAAATAAACAAAACGGATCAGTGACATGGAATATGTAAGTAGCCCCTTACATTTATCACATCTACAGGTCTATAAAATTAGAATCAGGTGTTCCAGATTGGGTGCAATTGATTAGAACCTCATGCTGGTTGAACCTTTCTTTTTTAAGCCAGACATCTAGGCTGCTGTTCTTTTTGCTGTCAAAGTGTGTGGTGTTATCATACAAAAAAATCTAAAGAACTATCTACTGCCTTCAGAGAAAAAACTGCCAATTTGATAAGGATCCCCTGCCCCAGCAACAAGCAGTGACCAAGAACCCAGACTTTCATCACAGGATCTGCAAGTAGCTCTAGCAACTGTGGGCTTAAATATGCATACATCTAAAATTATAAAGATACTGAACAAATTTGACCTGGATGGCTGTGCCAGGAAAAACCTTTCCTCTCCAAAAAGAACATTTAAGCTCCTTTGCCGCCTCAAGCAACAAGTAGCTTGCAGTCATTGATTCAGCTATGAAATTTGAATCATATCAGAGTCCTTGAAGATACTGGGTCATCTACCAAAAAGTTGAAGCTGAACTGGAGATGGACCTTCAACAGTGATGCCAATAATCTTAAGCACATTAACAAATTAAGGATTGGCTCAAAAAGAAGAAATGAAGGATTTTTGAATCCCACTGATATGCTGTAGAGAATATGAAAACAGCAGCAAATGCAAGAAACCCCTTAATATCTTGAACTCATCTGTAGAAATTTTGCATGGAAGAGTGGACAAACAGCTCAGCAAACTGTCAGAGATTAGTAAAATATGATCCAAAACACCCACAAGAACTATTCCTGCTAAAGAGGATAAATACCACTTCTAAGGCCAAGGTTGTATGTCCTCAAACATGTTATGCAATCCTCTGTCAAAGCAAAACAAATCTTATCTTTTTCTTATCGTATCTTTTTCTAAGCAGATAATGAATAACTGTTTAAGCTCAGAAATCATGTGGGTGGATCATTATTATTGTTATTATTTTTATTAACACCACCAATATCAATGATCCATCTATCAATCCATCAATCCATTTTCTTACCACTTTTTCCATTTCAGGTCGCAGGATATCTGGAGCAACTCACTCACTCACTATCTCAATTTAGAGTATCCTACCTTTGAACAGTGGGAGGAACCAGAGCAGCAACAATAATAGTAATAATAAAAACTTTTATACATGCAGCAGCTCAAACACAATAAATAAAATTACTGCATCCTTTTTGCTCTTACAACTAGCACACAAGTATAAGGGCATCAGGCAACTAATCTACAAAACAGTGAGTGCATAAAAATATCAGAACATATTAATCATTATTTTATTAGAATAAGACTTTTTTTTCTCTCACCTGAAGCATGCCATAACCCTGATCTTCAATAGTCCCCTCACAGGTGATATGAAGCTGTGTGAGCTGGGTAGCAGAGCTAAAAATATAAAACAACATTTTAAAAAAAGGTGAACTACTTGACTACATACCAGTTCTACGACGAATGTATTGTGAAATGGCTGGAAACGATCAACATTTCTAAATTAAAGTATATAAAAAAAAGACAAATAAACAAAAGGATCCAATTCAATTATCTAAATGGCAGTTCAGGCCTGCTGCCCAGTTTTTAAACAGTTCTAAGCACACAGCTACTTCAGTGGTGAGTTTTCTAATAAGCTAAAAAGACAGGCCATTGAACCTGACGTAAGTACATTTTTACTTCCTGCTCCTTCACTCAACTTTCAGGCTGCACACATGGAAGCAATTGGCCTGAGTGTCTACACAGTGCCATGCTCCATTTATCAAGCGAGGAGCAGTTTGAAGGAATGATCTTTCCTAGTGCACAAAATACATTCAGAGTTCAAATGTCTAACTTTCTGAAAGATAACCCCTCTAATCCATAGTTTAATACTAAATTCAAATCACTAAATTATGCTTGTATTACAATCTTTTATTTTTCAATTGAAAAAGTAAATAGGAAGTACCTTTCCCACTTAGGAAAACTGTTCAGGCTTTGTCTTGTAAATGTCACAAGGCCAGTAGGCTCTGAGGATGAAGCAGTATACAAGAAAGAGTAAACCATGTACATCCAATAGGCTCCATAGACCTACATCAAAAATGTGATAAAAGTGCATATACATCAGAGCACATCTATGGATTTAGGTTTTTGAATGTCAGGCTTACTTGAAGCTGTTACTCTTCTGAAATAGCAGAGGAGGGTTTTGAGTTTCTCAATCTTCCGGGGAGAGGATCCCTCAAACAACCTAAAACATAATCAAGATACACATAAAAATGATATTTGGAGACTAAAACAAAACTCTGTGACCGACAACAGCGAGAGGGTAATGTCTGCCTGGTGGTGAGGTGAGACAAGATCAGTTCAGATGACCATCCTAATTTAGAGGCTATTTTAGCCTAGAACAGAAACACAAACTTCTCCACTTTAATACAGTGCCTCACCCCACAGACACGTGAGTTAAGTGAACCTTTCAGGCCAATCCAACTCTGCCACTTTCTCTCACTGTTGCATGTTCACATAGCACGCTTCCCTCAGTCAGGACAACAATGACAGGGCTCTTTGCCCGAGGGCTCTATGGTGCACTTGTGTACCACTGCACAAAGGAAGACAGCCAGAGGAACACAGCTCTCTTCCTATAAGAACCATTAGAGAGCTTCAGGTCTCCTTTAAAGCTCCCAAATAGCCAATGTTAACGTTAAAGCTATGCTCCCCCCTTACATGGCTTTCTCTATTTAGGACACTACAGTCTTCAAGCTAATCATGCACTTGCATTCATCGTTCCTCCTACTCAACTTATGAGGCATAGAAAGAAGGAAGAAAAGGGGAGGGGGGGGTTAAATGAAATGAGAAAAGGAAAGCCGATGCACTAAAAGCCCTTCAGGGAGAAAGGGAGAGCTCGTTTATTAAAGCCAATTCCTACATGGCATTTTTTTTATCCCTATTGGAGCCAATTTTGAGTAAAGTAGCTCAGAAGGCAATCTGTCTTTGGTGTACAATAGCTGCTGGTAAGAGAAAAATATATTTTAAGAATAAAACAAATTCTATTACATTTTTATATTATTAATAACATTAATGTAATAGTGATTTTTTTTATATTTAGGCAACTTCAAGACTTGTACAAATGTATTTACTAAACCCCAACATTTGTATAAACGGTAGCATTTCATAAACATAAAAGATCACAAAAATGAACCGAATTAACGACATTCCAACAAACTGAATGGTACAATAGTGCAGCTATACAATAGTGTACATCATGCTGGTGCAAAAATGTAGGTAAACATACAACCTTCAGTGAGTCCCAAAGTGGCTTGAAAGATTAAACTATTTTATATACAGAAATCACAAACAATTTGTTTAAAACAATTTTCAAATTGCAACTGTTATTATAGCAAATTTTATCACCAGCCTTGGGACAAATAATGTAACATTTACGAACTTTAAAATGTTTGTAGATGCACAGTCAGACAAAACAGAAGCAACCACAACTGGGCATGTGAGCATGATAGTACAACCACAACTAACCTGCCATCTGGAACATGTTCAGCATTTGAGCATCAGGTCAGAAAAAGTGGATGTGCTGATCTTTTGTCCAACAGAAGTATGCATGTGACTACTTGCTTTAAATATTTGTCTTTAGTGAAATACTAAAAGGATCAACTGAAATGTATTCGTTTTAAATTTAAAATTCACCACAATCAAAAACCCAAGTACTGATACTTGAACTTTAACCTTTCAAATATTTCTATAAAGCAATTTTTTAATTATGCTTTTTTTCACATTTCATCTAAACATTTTCTTTGAAGACAAGTGAGCAATCCTATCCTGAAAAATGCAGACAATTTTCTGTAAGAGACAATGATGTCTTTTCAAAAACCATTCTCTGAATAAGTGTCTTAATTTTAACAAAAAAAAAAAAAACTGTTGCCATGCATATGTTTGGATTAAAATAAATACGCCCTTTGAGAGACAGTCTATCTGTCATTTCACGGAGGGAAGACCTTGACAGGTCTGCCAAACAAGCAATCTCTAAATTGCCCGTTGCTCGATTGCGGCAGAGCACGAACGGATAAGTAAACTGATGGACAGTCACTCAATTAGAGTGGGCTGCACTATAATGATCCGCATGTCTGGTCTCTCTGCTGTCTTACTAAAACTTGTTTTCTGCTGGCTAGCTCCTGCCACAGGGCAGAATGGGATGCTGATGCACTGGCTCAAGTCTGTGTCCCTTTGCTGCGCTCATCTAAATAAGCCATCTCACTTAATGCAGCAATCACTCAGGCAATCACAATCCAAACCACTTTAGCTATCTATAGCCAGGGGAGATAAACCCCCAAAACAAAGAAACGGCTGTAAATGTGAGTCCAACATATCGGAGTAGTCTCTAGCCTTGTTGAAAGAGCCTGGCTATTTGAAGGATGTCATTTTCTTTGTGCTGAAATAATTTAAAAAAAATCAAGCAACACAACTTGCAGTTCACTATATGAACTTTTAAGCAAAGACCAGTGACGTACACAGGACCATAGGATGTAAACCACTACATCATTACACTGATTTAAAATCAAATGATATATTAGATTCAAAGAAAAAACTGTCCAACAAGAGATGTGCAAGTGTGGCTGATAGCTAGGCCTATTACTTTCTAACTAACTACACTTTCACCTTTGTGAATTCATTAAGCCTCAATATTATCACTCCAACAGACATCTCTTTCCAGACATGATCACCTTGCGTAACTGCATAAAGAATACTGAACTACTAATAAGGGCTTAACAACAGCCAGGCTTGGAGGCCAAAAGTGAATGGTGTTAATCAGCAATAAACATCAGCAGAGAAACTGGGATATAGAGTATAGAGACAGATAAGATTGACAGCTCTGTACTTTGCATCAGTCAGCCTTGCAACACATTCATTTGTTTTAATTAACTTCTAAAGGCTTAAGATCAGTGTTTTGCAAAGTGAGCAGATTTGGTGTGCAGCATGAGCGAGGAGGCACCTTACTACACATTTAATCCTACACGAAAAAGGAATCAATCACTGTGAACAACACAAACAAGGAGGAAAAAATTAACCAGGGGCAAAAAGTGTCGTTTCATCATCTACACCACTACTGCAGGTGTACTGTCTTAAAACTTTATAGAAAGACACTGTATGTATTCTAACAATCTGTTGTAAGATTTCTGGGGTGGAAAGGACCAGTGCACATTCATAATGATGTTTCCAAAACATTACTGCCCCCTGATGGACAATAATTTGATGATTAAATGCATTCATTATAAATTCTTCCCAAAACATTGCGTGTCACTCTATAAAGGGGTAAAAACTTTATAATTGAATTTCTATTACATTTTCTAAAAAGTGAGTAAATGAGACTGACAAGAGACGGTCAAGAGATGTTCCACCCTAATTGTGGTATTTACACTGTATAAGTTTATACTGATAGGGTGGATAACCTACTGTATGAGCTTTTAAGATTAGGTAGAATGGAATCTAGGAGCAAACTAAACCCCTTCAAAACATCAATACCTGTATCTTCCAATGTATAACAGCTTTTGAGAGCACTGACACACTGAGCAATGATAGGAAGACAAGTTACCTGTAAAAATTAATCTCTGGATAGTTGGAGTACTCAGACTTGCGCGAGTTGCGTCTGGGGAACGTACAGAAGAAGGAGTTGGCCAGCAAGCAGGCAATTTGTTCCTGTGACATGGTCAGGGACTGATTCATGTTCAGCTTAAGTAGTGGGATTGGCTGCAACAAAGAAAGGGTGGAGCGAGGGTGGGGGGTTGAGAGAGGCAAACATAATTAGTTTAGCAACTGACCAAACGGAGAGGCAAAATTACATTAAGCAAATGGTTAGGAGTAATTAAAGTACCCTGCTGGATTCTACCATAAGCCAGCAGCATGCATCAATTGCTATCCATCTTCACTGACTGGACTTAAAGACCCTCTTAGGGGCAATGCAGATGACTAATCAATACAAGCATTAATAACAGTACAGAAATATAAAGTGCAACTAAGTCAGAGGTTTTTATATTTTCTTCTTAATCAGCAAATAGCAGGTGCATGTAATGGTAAAGGTTATGTAACAATGCAAACATTATGAATATGTACTAAATATATACATTACAGCAGGTGTATGTGATGGTAAAGGTTATGTAACAATGCTAAAATTATGTATATGTACTATATATACACATTATAGCAGGTGTATGTGATGGTAAAGGTTATGTAACAATGCTAACATTATCTATGTGTACTTTCTACAGAACAACTTGTAGAGAACAAATGATCATCTTTAAATAAAAACTATTTACATGGCTCTACAATGTAACCCAAAGACTTTCCTTATTATTTCTGTGTCAATGACTTGTACTTGCTAAATAGAAGGATGGGAGATTCCTAGATCTATCAGCAAGTTCATCATTCAGTCAGTGAAATACAGTAAGGTAAAGCAGAAATGTTTTACACACACAAGTGCTGGCTCTACAGTGAGTGAAAGCACTCACAAAGCCAAGAAGAGGTGCTACTTCTATTGATTTGTCTGAGGCTGTTCAACTCAGCTCTCACTGCAATTAGAGCGAGTTAGCCCAAAACGTTTGGAATAAAACACACTCATTCTGTGGTAGTGGATTTTGACTTCACTCCCAACAAGACCTGTAAGGTCTCTGTTGCTAATCTAACTGAGAGTCAGTTAATCATTACTGAGAATTACTAGAGGGAAATACTATACTATACTATACTATACTATTTCTCCATCACAAGCAAACATTCTTGATAGTATTTCATGTAAATACATGGGGTGTAGAAAAAGCTAAAAAAGGAAAATATTTTAAATGATATGTTGGATTTTTTAAACATTTGGCAAATAATCTTCAGGAAGCAGTTTTAAAGTTTCTCGTATGAGTGCACACGGCAGTAAAGTGCTTGCCGGATGGCTTCCTTTGGCCTCCATTAGCTCAGCTCCTAATGAGGCTGCTGCTGCTGCAGATGTGGTGGTGTCCTTCACCAGCCAGCTTCTTCACTCAGCAGCCCTGAGAGCCTGTTAACCTAGAACACCTGCCAGACACTTTCATCCCACTCCCTCTGTCCAACCAAGAATCTACATCTGTCCCATTTGAACATGTGCTTTATAATGATAGAAGAAAAAATGATGCAGAAGTACTGTAGAATTGTGTTCCAAGGCCACCTACTAATGTATATATGGCTGTGAGACTTACCTGTGTACAAACTTTGGGAGCACTTAGGGCTAGCTTTACCATCTCTGGTAAAATGACATCAAAGAAATACTGCACCTCAGAGTGTTCCAGTCCCTGTAGATGAGAAACTGAGGGTTTGGTAGCTGCATTAACTGGTGATACGAGCTAAAGAAAATAGCTTCCTTAAATGTATGTAAAGCAACACTATAAAAAGCTAGAAATGTGTAAAATACGAAAAAATTATTTTCAATTTCACATTGTAAAAGCATAACTTGTAAGTGGGCAAAAGTTACAGCAATTTTCATCTCCACATACCACCGGTGAACTGACATCAAATGCCATCAACTACAACAGAATTCAACACAACCTAATTTAACCTACTTGTCAGTGAAAGAATAATTCAAAGCCCTGTCACAATAACGTATGATCCTAATTGTGCATGGTGGCTTTTAGTTTTAGCAGTATTTAAACTACACAGTATAATATACCACAGATGTGTACACTGCAAAACAAAATGTGTATTATGTATACATCTGGAACAAAAAGACAGATACCATTTTCCCTGAATATTCCTATCAGAAAGCACTGCCCTGACCATCTTTTTTGTCCATTTCTATTGTCAAAGGCATTTAAAACTGAATTTCAGAGCTTTCTCAAATAACACCAATAGTCTACCTCTTAGAAAGGGGAGAACAATATCACATTGCTTTCATATCTTGGAAAAAAGGTAAAAAGTCAGGATCTAGTGTGCAGAGGTTACAAACACATTATTGTGCAATATCAAAGGATCTCCCAAAAGGGGGATGACATCACTGGAATGAAAATAAGAAGAGGAGGCGTAGAACAGCTTGTAGTTCACTTTTGCCACAGCTAAAATATGGTCAACCACCCACGCCATACATCTCAGACCAGAAAACAGCACTGCTTAGCAATAACCTGTCTCAGTCTGAGGGAATTCAAGCCACACTAGCTGGCTCAGCAACCTAGCGTGGTTTCTGCAAAAACAAATATGCTTGTGTTTTATCATCACAGAGATTTACAGCATAGTTATTTACAAACATATTGGCTGCGATCGTCCAAGCAATCAGTCACCAGCCTCATTTCATCAAGGTTACTGGGCATGCTTTGCTGATTAAATAGGATTCCTGGAAGAGATGCAAATGGCCAAAGAGCTAAAAGAGGTGCAAGGCACTTCTGGACTGGAATCTCTGACTGGCAGTTTCGCCAAGAAACATTTATATGGCTGCAAAGAAGACCTGACTAAACACTGTCATAAGTAATGACCCGGTTGACATCATAAAGCGCTCCTCTGGGCATAATGAATTAGGCTGGCTGACGGGGAGAACGGAACCGCGCTGAAGTAGCAAGAGTTAGAGCTTTCTAAATCAAAGCGTCCTCGTTTCCACACCCTGCCTGTGCAGCTCTAAGAACTGACTACACGAACACATTTCCCTTGTGCTTACAGAAAACTATCACATTCATGCTCCAAATCAATCAGGAGGTAGACGGCCATTAGGTAAAGCTGCATTTTAAAGGAGTATTAGCTGCTGAACCGCCCCAACATCCTATCCTTTATGAGTGTCCAGTCCTCAACCGAACAAGTGCCGGAGTCTTTTCTTTATAGTTAAGCACAGTGAAAGCAGTTTAGGGGATTCCCACTGAGAAGGAAAAGGGTGTGGGAACTATTCATATAAACTCACATAAATGCTTTATGTAAGCAGAAGGCTTTTTGCAGGGTGGGCACTGCTGACATTTATCAAAGACCACCTCACTGACACTTTCATTTCAGCAGCGTTTTCACAACAATTTACAAGACAGGCCCTAATTTATTTTTTTTTTTGCTTCTTTCCACAGCCACTACACCTCAGCTGTCAATCAAAGGTCTCTGTGACAGTTACTGAATTTGATTTTTGCAGAACTGCAACAAATCTAATCAAGTCTTTAAATCTTTAGATTAGGGTGTAGGGCTTGGCATTTTTAGAAACCCTTATACAAACCCTACAGGCATGACTTAATTTAAGCTTACAAATATGAGAGCATGCACAAGTGTGCATGAGAGAATGTGAATGGGTTTTCTTGAGCCACGAAAGCAGCCATTATAAGCTCTCTAAAAATGTGTAGATACTGTTTTAATGAACCAACACCATAATTACCAAAAGAAATAAATCAGCTATCTAGATCCCAACTATTGTTTTACAAAGCCTTAAAAATGCAAGGTCCATTTTTCCATTGAGATAGCAGTGCCCTCTGTTGATTGGGTGAAGAACTGAAAATCTGAGCATCAAGCATTTAAGTTGCTGCACGTGTTGTCATACATATCACAAAAAATTCATGAAGACAAAGTCAGACAGCAAGTGCTTAAAGACAAGATCAGACAACAAAATGGCTAGCGATTTTGTTTGTAAGAGAGACAGAGTTATGAATAAAAGATCCAACACTTCGTGACGGAACATTTTAAGGCATGAAGGAGACACAATACTTACACAAGATTAATCAGGAGGCTTTAATGTTGGGGTAGATCGGGGTATACTGCACCACTGACAGTAACTGTGCCATTAATGTTCCCTTCAATAGAACAAACTGCATTTCGCTAATGGCTTTGATTAGGCTCCTCATAGATTTAATGGTTCAGTTTAATTAAAGTGGACTGTGCCATAAAATGATACAGCTAGCTATTGATCTACAAAACGGTGACATTATGATTTTAAGCAGGAAGATGTCAAGCTCCTGGCAAAGGCACTCAACTTAATTAACGAAAATGCACAGAATGGTTTTTACTATTAATCTATGATGTAACAATGAACCATTTTACAGTATACGAGAGAATTCTCTTCATAAATAAAATAGGCGCTGCATGATGACTTTAGTTACTACTAGTGGTGTACATTTAATGATATAATTTATACCCTAATTAGAGTAGTTTAAGCAAAAGCTTGTTATGTGTTGTGTGTAGAGGAATCATTTTAAACATGAAGTAAGTATTTTGGCATTGAAAACACAACCACATTTACTCAGAGGTAATGTCCCATTAAAAAGAAATTACCAATATTCATCACACTTTGCTTGTAAAAAAAATGCAGTGTAGCTGGCAAGAGCCCTACCCTATCCCCCTTTAAAATACCAACTACCTCAGTCATGCAAACTGCACATGCTAATGACCTTGGCCTAAACGGATTCCGCTTTAGTCTGTTCCACATTATGATGAAAGCAGACACAGATACATTATAAAAAAAGCAGCAATTGCACTGGTTTTAACAAAAAAAAAAAAACTTTACCTTATTTTTTTGCTGTATTTGTATCTTTTCAGAGCTGATTCTAACTTTGACAGTTCATCAGACATCTTACGCACCAAATGTTTCTTTAACTCACCTCCTCATTAAATGATCCCAGGCCAGGATCTATGTGAGAGTGAAGCACATCTGTTGAGCATGTTTACTGGCAGTAAGCAGGTAAACAGGGCCCCCCTCTCTTTGCCAGCTGTTGCTCGTCACACTGAATGCCCACCTCTGTCTTAATTGGCTGGTCCTGGATGCCAGTTGGGCCCCCAGGGATCAGGCACCAGAAGGGCCAGATGCAGGCTGCTGGCTATGCAGCCACACAGAGGTGAGTTGCTCTGTCACTATGACTGAACAGCGCAATGTCCTTATCGTAGCACTAAATTAACATCAGACTTAAACACCATCAGAGGCAGACTTTAGGCTCATATTAGGTAAAGTGCTCATCAATCTGCTCCAGGAGTCTAGCTAGTCATACAGTGATACAGCAAAAAACAATTCATGCCTCATGCCTGTATATGCACCCCTTCTTTGTTTATTTGTGAAATTTTAAGCAGTTTCGTACTAGTGTGATTTTATAGAAATGAGCAGATAGTGTGAAGAAGCGACTCCATTCATACTGGTTCTTGACCAATTTGAAAATGTGACCAATAATCTGACTTCCTGAGTTATATGGATAATGTTTACTTTGCTTACTATTTTGCCTTAAAACAATGTTCCACCTTACCATGAATAGATAAAAAAAAACCTACTGTTAAACAAGATTTACTCAAATTTTCATATCAATTTCTAGTAATGATGAGTCATTTCTTTATGGTGTTGCTTTAAATGCATTTAACGCTCCAGATATCGGATTCACATACATCACTTCTATTTTAAACAAAAATAACAACTTATAAATTAGAATGTTGTTCTAGAGTAGCTTTTCACATCAAACCACTCTGAACTACATTATTATGCCCAATGAATATCTGTGGGATTCAATCTTAAATACACTATTTTAATGTAAATCTAAAGGATCGTCTACTACATCATCAGTGGAGTTAAGATACACATCCGCACAAAATACCTGAAAATTCCAAATAAAAGCAACTACTTACATCAGTGCAAAGAACATTCAATGCTGTGAAGTCCCATCTCTTTGCATGTGCAGTGTTGTAACTCAATATTGCGTCCTGCAAGATTTGAGTTGCTTTACCAAAAACATACTTTGTCTAAATAATCCAGTACCACAGTGCAAGAAGAATATTTTAAAATATTAAAAAATTTTAAAACTCAAACACTGTGCTTGTCTATAGCTCAGTATCGGTCATGCTAGAACAATGCTGACACCTTCTGGTGATTCTTGGAAAGGTTTGGAAAAGTTCATCCAAAAAAAGATTACTTTTTACAATAATTTGTTAATATAAAACATTTATAGGAACAAACACAATTCACACGTAAGGACCATGAAACCTACCCGAATGTCAAGGGAACTTTTGCATCCACTTTCCAAGGCAGACCGAATAAGCTCCCATCGACTCTGCACCACACTTCCATCCTGAAACGGAATGGAAGCTATTTTAGGCAAATATGAATTTTAAAGTGTTGCAGTTGTGACACCCATTATATAAACTTAAAAATCAACTCAAGTCAGTAAAGCAGAATTTCCCTTTTTAACTTCAGTTACATTCTGCCATTACAGACACTGCTTAAAAGAGTGAAGGATACCTCATTCTCCACAGGAAAAAGGTTCTTCTCTGAACAGGGCATCTTCACAGTCATATCATCCCAGGCATCTCGGAATTTGCTGGGATATGGAACAGGGACCTCACCTCCTTTAAGCAGATCTGTCTATAAAACAATAAGAGCTAGTTAAATATTTAAGGTTTTTTTTTCTAAATTTTCCCCTCAATTCAGTTGTGTCCAATTCCACCCACTAGGCAAGACTCCCCCAATCACATACCACCAGTAACGGGAGAGACACCCTAGCATTTATAGTTGTTTTTGGAATGTAGTTTAATACATTTACAACTAGGGCTGCACAATACAATTTTTAAAAGTTAACTGCAATGTTTTTTTTTTTGCAATATATACAGCAATATGAATAATCACAGAAAAGTTTCAAAAAAAGTACAACTTTTTACTTTGAAGACATTTTTTTAGTTGCAATGTGTAAAACGCAAAAACAGGTAAGTGGTGTGACTAAAGTGATTTTGGAGGAGGAATTAGCTAGTTTAATACACTGCCTAGTCAAGAATCTAACATATGAAATAAATAATGCACGTTGCTAATCCTAAAGTAGTAGTAAAAGACTCATCTATGAATAAAGAAGAAAGGTTTCCAGAAGGAATCCAAGAGATTACAGGAGGCGCTATATATATATATATATATATATATGTCCTCCAGGTTTCAAAATTAAACTAATGAATCTTCATTATCACATTAGGTGATTTAAAATTTTATTGTACAATTATAACTTTTTTTTGTAAATGGCGAAGTAGTAAACATATTTTAACCTCAAGCTTCCAGTGAAATTATGGCTATTGTTTTACTTCACACTGTATATAAATTAAGCATTAACAATATTCAATATGCAACATGTATGACATTTCTCAGCACAACCTAGGGCACGTCTACAGATAACAATTATATATTGTTAACAAGACTAAAAAACTGCAGGGCAATGTCAACAAAGAACTGCTTTCTTTCTGTAGCCAAAGTTCTATAGAAGTGACACTGCATTTCTGTTTGCGACCAAATATTTATTTGGGTTTTTGTCCCATTTCTTGCTCATTTTCAGTTTGTGGTCAATGACTAGCTAATGGGAAGCCCTTCTTCGGTCGTTTGATAAACTGATCAAATAGAATTGTGATTGGTAGTTTGGTAGTCAGTAAATGATTAAACAGATAAAAGCAAGCAGTATGTTCATGTGTTCAAGATCCTTTGGTTTCTTCAAGACTTAAGGTAGATCAAGATCACGCTGATTATTCTGGAGTCACAGCTGTTATGTTGCAAGATCCAGAATTTCCTTTGTGGTTATTAAGTTAACAATTATTGTGACCTTATATCACTGGCATATAGCCCTGTGTTTGTGTGAAAGTGGACATGACAAGCCTAAGAAAAGACAATATAACAATGTAACACTGGGTCAAACCAAATAAAAACAGTAGGTGTTAAATCTTCCTAGCTCATACAAAAAGAATCTTTAACTGTTTCATCACTTCACCTTAAAAATTTTATGGCAGATTAGGGCATTCTGTAGTGTATGTGCATAGAAGCAGTCTATTACAATGTCTTGTATCTGATCAGACTCAAGCTGATAGACAGCCCCAGGGCTGTGGCTGAAGACATCACTGCATCACCCTTTAGAGAGCTTACCCTGATCAAGACTTTGTGATTGTCTGTTGCCCTGAGGTGTGGTAAGACTTCACCGCACTGTGGCATCCTTTTCAGTTTTTCTATTGGAGTTCCCATCCACTTCTTATCACTGTGTGCTGAAGATACTGGCACTGGCTCACTGTAATGAAAAAAGAAATGAAATGCAATCAAATGATTATTCTTTTGACTATACATGTAAAAATACAGTTTGTGAAGGTGTGTATATATACAAACACATGTGTACCTCATCAGTGACTGTTTTAGCTGGTTGCCAACAGGATCTTCCTTGGTTTTATGATGTGGCAACACTGAACTGATACCAGAGTTCTGCCCATCACAGTCAGCAGTTTCCATGGCTGTGGCTTCAGGTTTCTCACTGATACCCTCTGGGCTTCCAACTCCACGGTTATTGAAAGAACTGGACTCCATAGATCGAACACGAGATGCCTGAGGCACTGTGCATGAAGGGGCACTCTCCCCAGAATTGTGGAATAGAGAGATTTTGCATGTCGGACTCTCTGGACTCAGCATCTCCACATCAGCATTAGCACTTGTGGTCAGAGTCAAACTGATGTTTGTGTTTGCCTTCTGTGTGGATATTGTGGTTGCCTTGTTAAGTTTAACATCTGGAGAGTTAGATGCATGAGCCTTTTCTCCATTAGTGGATTTTTTCTGGATGGCAACATTATCACTGACAATGCTATTCGCCTGACTCTGTCCATAGAGCCCTTTTACATCCATCGAGTTTGGCAATGGGATGCTTTCTTGAATTATGTCCAGTTTGGGGTCACATTGATCTTTGTGTTTTCTTGAAACCCCAAAAACCTTGTCGTTTTCTTTCGTACTCAACTGACAATCATCCTTTCTATTGCATTCAAATTTATGAACATCATTTCTTATATCGTCTACCTTCACATCACCAGTGGCATTGCTGCAGAGGGAAAATAATTTTTGTTACAAGGAATAAGGAAATTAGAGACGTATCTAGGAATCTAGTGGATGAACCCAAACTTTACCTGTTTACTTCCTTTACAGTTTCTTCCATATTCAATGTAAGTACATTGGAGGCCAAACCACCTGTGTTAAAGAGCAAAGACTGAACTCAAGTGTACATAGTCTTTCACTATGTCTGAACTGACTAGAAGCTGCCACGGCAGTACTGTGAGATGGTTAAATAGGAGTGAGACAATTTAACTGGAACTATGTAACTAGAGAACAGTGATTTGACGTGAACATAATCACTCTGTATGAATCATAAGAGTAACAGCAAGTTTAAGAACTGTCCAAACCTCGATGATGTTGAGGATGTCCCGCTAACTTTGCAGCAGCTACCTCCTGCTCACCTTTGTCCGTGGATGTCTGAGAGCACTCTGGGGAAGAGCTGGCACACTCAGCTTCCAACTTCAACCTCTTTTCAGTAACTTCAGTAACGTTATCGGACAAAGTTGTCATTCTTTCATGGCCAGTTGGCTTCGTGTCATCTCTTAGTAGGCCAATTGCTCAGCAATAACTAACGTTAATGGCGCTTAAAGCCAGGGCGATGTTAAAGTTTATTTGAATGTTCACAGTTCTACTTGCCGTTAGCCAGCTAGCTTAGCTATGTGTTTAGCATGGTCCTCAACGACCGCAGCGTGCCTTTGGAGTAATACTGCTCTACGAATACAGTAAGGGAAATGTTATCCGTTTGTGAACAACACTCAGAATAGCTGGAGTCTGTGCTTTACTTCTTGTAAGCCAGTCTGCTGACGTTTGTTATGGGTGAAGCTCGCTGGTTAGCGAAACGAAGCGAAACAAGCTAACGCGCTGCTTAAGCAGAAGAAATTATCTTCCACGGGCCGCAGTACAACTAACCTAAATGCATTTGGTGATTCTAAAGAGTGACTCTCGAAATGCAAACAACTATGACAAATGTTTTATGTATTTTCTTTCTATCCAGTCCCGTAATAATATCCACACGGCAGAGTCTGTACAAGCCCCCCAATTCCAGTCCAATTGTTTTACTTTCAGTCTCTCAGTCTTTTTACGGCAGCCGAGAAGAACCAATCAAAACGGTGATTTCCAACAGTGGGTGGGTCTTGCAGAAAGTAACTTAGCAACTATATCAGAAGTCCTTCTGCCGTACGCAGACAATACTGTCGTAACTTCAGGTCATCTAGGACAATAAATAGAGCCTAAAACGATATATCCGCAAGTATATGAAAAAATATATATTTATTGACCTTGCAGGTATATAGTTTAAGGCTGTATATATAGTGCGAATATCATGTCTCTATTTACACCCCCAAAACTTAAATATCAAAATAAACATGTACATTAAACAGCGGAATATACAAAATCTTTTCTGATATATATTTATACATACAGAAAATAATAAATATATCTAAAACCTAAAAATATATTAATATGTTGACCTTTCTGTTTTTGGTTTATTACAGCAATGTGTGTGATGTGTCAAATGAAATTGCACAGTACAACTATACTGAATTAATGTTCCATTTTTATTACAGTGTGTTTGCCTTTTATTCACATTAAGTGGCTGTTTCACATATAGAATTGTACAATAACAGGTTCATAAAAATTCAAGCCTTTCTAACAATAGACTGTTACATCCTCAAGATTTCCAATGATATACAGGTCCTGTGGGCAGTGGTGGCCTAGTGGTTAGGACACTGCCTTTGAGACCTGAAGGTCTCGGGTTCGAGTCCCGGCCCGGGC